>JASDQU011101468.1:5575-30772 GCA_032191745.1 Picea mariana
AAAAACATAATTAACATGTATAAGTAAACACTTGAAAAACAATAAATCATATAAATACTAAATATAGAATTAATAGAATAAATCATAGAAAATAAATAATCACTTACCTTGTACATTTAAACATTTAAACATCATTCATATTCTTCTTCATCCAAATCAACATATGTATCTTGATCTAGTTCATAATCTATAATGTTTAAAGGATCATTCATATCAACGTCATCACGAACATCATTTTATCTATCATCATTGATATCATCAATGGGAACATTGGCTGCTACATTTGCATGATCAACTCCTTCGGCTTCTTCATCTAACACATCTACAACTACCTTCTCCTGATCTGCATCATCATATTCTTCTTGAATATTATCTTCTTCCTCTACATGATTATACTTTATTGGTCTTCCTCTTGGATCATATCTAACAATGTATGACCAACCTGCTTTACCAGGTAACAAACTTGCTCACATTGACTTGGAAGAACATAAGGCTTTGTACCCAGTTCAAATTCCCTTGTATTAACTATGGTAAATCCATTATCATTATCAATAAAATTTCTTTCAGGATCATGTTCATGCATCTGTATCTTGTACCATTTGACCTCAAACAAATCTATTTTAAAGGAATTAAAATCACACTGAATTATATCCTCCTAATATCCATAGTAACTATTTTCAATTTATTCTAGATGCCTTTCATTTCTAGAGGAAACATTAGTGACCTTAAACATTGTAGTTATCCCACAATCTGAGGCTTTCATCTTATCATCCAACTTTTTGATATGAAATTTATGGCCATTACACCACATATCCTTGTGGTATTTTAACTGCAACATGGACAACAAGTAAAAAATGCATTGTCAATTAGTAAATGTCAAGTAATATGGACTTAGTAAATATATATTTCAAAAAACAAAAAAAACCAAATACATTGATACAATGGGAAATAACTATAAAAATGTGGGTGAATATACTTGCACTTTTATCTTTTAAACCAAAGGCTAAATCAATTTCCCTTTGCGTAAGATCAAGAAATTCATGTCGATAACAATGCGTTTTTTTAATCATCTTACTGACCCCTTCCCATGATAACCTAGCATAGTATTATTCACATTGTTCTATCCAATACTCCATCCAATCAATATTGTTTGCAATGTATAAATGTAGAGAATCCCACTCTCGACCAACTATATGAAAAAATAATAATTGAATATTAATAATTAGCTATCATTGGCAAAGTTTAATATAGTTGATGGAATAAAAATAAATTAATGAGTATGATATATAAAATTGAAAAAATAAATGTGTAATATAATAAATCTACAACATATAATTAACTTTCATGGTCCTCATACTACCTTTTCCCAATAGGACCTCCCCTTCAAATTTGTTGATGGATTTGAGATGCCAAATGCGAGGCATATTCATATTTTCTGCTAATCTAGGAAGATATTGACTAATATAAACCATGCATTGATATACCATATATCCCTCCACCATAGAACCCTCAGGGCATGCTCTTTGTCTAAAAAAAGTCTTCAATGACTTCAATTGTCTCTCCACCATCCACATCGACCTTGTGTGTACTGGTCCACATAATTCAATCTACTCAACTTGGTGTATTAGGTAGTGTTCTTGTGCATTGAAAAATGTTGAAGGTAGATACTTATACATTTCACACATTAGTCAGTGAATTTCTCTCTTCCAATACCTTATATCTTCTTTATAGATTTATTTAGATGAAAGACACCTACAAATGGTGCAAGAAAATAATAGGTTCAAACAATATCATGGCATATATAAAATTGCAGATAAAACACAATATGTCAATAAGTTCTTCTACAAATCATTGAGGAAACATTTTCCATATAAAAATGCATTACATACCTCATGTATTTTCCGAGATTATATATAACTCTTTTTATGTTGTTTTCTAGGCTGTCTAAGAGAGATAGAGGTAGAACATACTGTAACAAAAATAAAATCATTAATATTTATTTCCAAAAAAGAGAAAAAAATTACTAAAAATATGTATACCAATATGTTAATATACCTAATAATTACCTTAATGAATGTATGCCATTCATGTGTTTTAACCCCACCAAAATCACCTTTTTTTATTAAGATATTTTGTATGTTCGACAAAAACCCCGTCAAAAACCTAATTTTCCGAATGACCTCTTTTACAACATTTCTTTGTTTCTCTGTCAATAACCATGGAAGCCTAATATTTTGTTCCTTACCATCACCATTATAATTAATAATCACACTTTTCAATGTGTGATTTAGCTTCGTTGATGTTACTACAAATCTTTCCAATTCTTTCTTTGTTAGTCCTTCCATCTAAGATTCACCATAATAATTTTGTTATATTATTCTTGATATGCATTGTATCAAACATATGAAATAATTGTACGTGCTCATAGTAGGGAAACCTACTAAATTGTATGGGGTAACCTTTAATTCCTCATGGAAGTCCATTCGTGCTTTAACGACATTCATGAAATATAAACAAAATTACATTAACACTAATTAATCAATATAGCTAGGTACCGCGCTGAACAAAATTCACTAAAAAAAATTCATAAGATTTATAATATTACGATACATAAACAATTTACATACCTTGATGATTTCTATTATATTCCAACCTCCATAGGTGAGGTGTCATTCTTTGTGGTTTTTTTTCATTCTCTTATTTACCATTGAATTTTTCTTTCTCGGTAGTTCGACAAATATGGTTCTTAGGAAAAAAGTGCCTATACTCATCAAACACCTCATTTCTTAAACTTCTTGAATGACAAGATTTTATCCTAGGACCACAAACTGGACTTGCAAATTTACCCTTTGTTTGAAGACCTGGAAGATATATGAATTAATGTAGGAAATTAGGATTACAATTTTTAAAAATGCATGATATTTTCAAAAATATATATAATATTAAAGCACAATAGAAAGTTACATACCACAAAAATATGTTAACATGTGAGCATCATGAATTGTCCATGCAAGTATTCCATGGAACTGAAATCATTTTTTCCTATTGGTCTAGAGATGTCATACATATTATTACATAGTGATGCCAGCCCATAAATTCAGCAGCTCATCGATAAGAGGATCAATATATACATTCATATATTTAACTTGGTACTTACCTAATTGGTTCAACACACATTAATTATATTTAGTTATACATCCTTATATATAAAAGATATAATTATCATGCATGAAAAAAAGAAATGAAATATCGTGTCATACTTTCAAGTAAATAAAGACAAGTTAATTAAATACCTTGAACAATCATTGCCAACATTGTGTGCTCTCCCTTTATCGACATCCAAGGAGGATGGTTATTGTTTATAAAAAGAACGGGCCACACTGAGTAAGTAGAATGAATCTCTCCAAATGGATTGACACCATAAGATGCCAATGAAATTCTAACATTACGAGGTTCTTATTTAAAAATTGGTCATTTTCCTTCGATGTTATTCAATGCAGAACCATCTGTAGGCATTCGAAGAACATTGTCTCCACTTCTTTTCTTTGCATGGAAATCCATAAACTGTGTTATACTTTGGAACCTCAACAGTCATTGGAAACATGGAATTATGGGAATATAATGAAGAACTTTGTGAGGCACCTTTTTTGTTGCTTGATCAGTTCGATATCTACTTATTTGATATTGTGGACATTCATTTCCTGATGCATATTGTCCATAGTATCTAATATGATCATTAGGACATGCATAAATAACTTGATACTCCATTCCAATTTCTTACATAATCAAAGATATTTCTCAATATGTGCATGGTAAAATATTTGACGTTGGTAATATAAATTCACCTAACAATATACACCATTCAAAAAAATAAGGCAATGTAAACAATATTAATCATAAATATTGCATCCCTACTTTACAAATTAATTAACAATAACAATAGAGAAAAATAATCAACCTTTATGTACATGTCAACATGACATAAATAATACATTACATATCTTAGGATCTGTGTGAGATAGGTGTTTGATAAACCATTCAAAATCTTCAAGTTCACCAACAAAAATATAGAAGATAGAAGATTTGTTGTTGAGCCTTCATGAAGAGGTTTTTGTGACTTCTCGAGTAGAGGATCAACATCATGAATATCATCCTGGTTGTCCTCATCCATTGGAGAAAATGTGGCTTGGATCAATCTATGTATCGCATCTTGTTGATTTGTATCAATAACGTTATCTTCGTCCATATCATCATTAATAACTCAATATTCAATATTTTTATCTCCATGTTCCTCACCTTGTAAAGTAGTATTTATGCTACTAATTAGAAAATAACACTCTGCCATTGACATTTTGGGGGCATTGTCTTTATATTTACAAACAGTGTATTAAAATTAGTGTGTATAGAACATATATTAAAATGATAAAACATTTCACAAATACATGGCATGATCACTATTACAAGGAATAAATTATATATTGAATAATGTCTTACCAAGGGATGATATTCATAACCCTCTTCAGTGTGCCCCTTCTCCCTACAATGTTTTTTAGTTGTTGTTATTAAAATTCTTCTTGTTTGCAAGCCCCTGCAATCATTGCAAGGGAAATAACATTTCCCATCAACTGTCACCTACAATGCCACTCTAAAATGAGAAAGCCTCCTTGCATTTTCATTCATGGTATAATCCAAATGGATGTCAGTGGCCTCCCACCTATTCCAACTGGATCATTTTGGAAATTTTCTAGTTTGGTAGTTTTTCCCTGGTTTTCGGGTTCCTGACTTACAGGGCCATTTTGAGGCCCTAAACAACGTCTTTTAGGGCACTACACAGTCAAAATTTCCTTTGATAGATAGTAGCAGAATGTGTGTTCCTCGGATAGACCTTTCCAACGGGATATTGTGTGCCTAAAACGAAGATCCTATTCAAAATTTACGACCCCAAAAATTTGATGTACTAACTTACCCAAATGAGGCCCACATGAATTTTGGCGCTTCATCTCCTAGGGTTAGGTTTTTTGGATGTCTATGGTTTTTGACATTCCTATTTATTGAAAAAAGGCCTTCAGAGCCTCATTGTAATCATCTTCTTGCAAATGAGCGCAGTCGTCACATATCTTCTTAGAAATAAGTTTCCACCATTCTAGCAAGCTTGTTTCTGCTGCATTCTACAGTTTCAGCGTATTTCCTTATTGAATAGAAACCAGTTTTACTGTATATAGGTTATTTTGTGTTAAGCATATTTTGATAATAATATTTATTCATTTTTTTCTGTAAATATATTCTGGATCAATCCTATATGAGCGGTCTGGTCCTTATCATTCTTAATGCATGTCCCCAACGAGGTCAGGGTACAAAGAATTGGGTCTCGAGCTTGTTTCTCTTGAGGAAAAAAGCTCTCGCATGACCAAACGACCTCTCATGGAAGAAGAAAAGAAATATGAAGGGACAGGAGATCCCTTCAAAATGTTTCTCAAGGAAGCCCTCACACAACATAAGAATGAGATGATGGACAGTTTTGTGCAAATCCTTCGGTGACTACCGACAGGCACTGCAACTACCTCAAATGGAGGCGTCGTCCTCTTCAAGGTACAAATCGACTTGGATATTCCTATATTTGAATTTAATATAGACACAAATGCGATATAAAAATGGTTGAATCTGCTAGAAGGGTATTTCTCTATCCATAACGACATCAGGCCCTTCAAAGATGAGGTATTGTGTGATGTTGCCCCTCTCGAAGTTTGTAATGTTCTTTTGGGACAACCATATTTATGGAAACTTCATGTTGTATACGAGTCTATTCCTCACAGTGTTATTATTACTTTGAACAAGAAATTGTACAGGATACTCGAGGCAGTCCCACCTAGTGCTATTTCCTTGATCTCTTCCAAGCAATGTAAAAAGGTCATCTCTCAGACAGGGAAGTTTGTATTCTTCATGATTCACTCTCAGAATGAGCGAAATATCATAGCCACATCTAGGATCTCCACGGCCGAATTCTCCACACAATAGAAGCAAGTGGATAAGGTCATGGAAGCATACTCAGATATCATCTCCTCACCTATCGGGGTACCTCTTAACTGTCAGGTCAAGAACCCCATCAAGCTAACCCCCGACACACTGCTTCTCAATGGACCAGTATACCGTCACTCTCTGTTATAGAATGAGGGGATCAAGGGACATATCTAAGAACTACTCCAAAAGGGGAACATCCATCCCGGCTCATCACCTTGTAGGATCCCAATCATGATGGTACAGAAGAAAGATGGAACCTGGCGACTCTGCATTGATTAGCGAGCCCTGAATAAAATCATGGTCAGAAACTGATACCTAATTCCTTGAATCGATGACCTCCTTGATCAGGTCATGGGGGGGAAATACTTCAATAATATTGATCTGAATTCTGGATACCACCAGATCCTGACAGAACAAATAGATGTATGGAAGACCACCTTCAAGTCAAAGGAAGGTCTTTTTGAATGGTTGGTCATGCCCTTTGTTTTGACAAATGATCTAGCCACTTTCATGATCATGATGGATGATATCATGTGACCATTCACCAATACTTTTGTAATGTTCTATCTAGATGACATCCTCATTTAGAGCAAGACTTGGGTAGAACACTTGCAACATATTCAACAGGTTTTTCACAACCTGCAATAGAACCAACTCTACACCAACCTGGAAAAATGTTCCTTCAACATGGAAAAGGTTCATTACCTGGGATACATCTTTTATTATCATGGCCTACATGGGGATCCAACCAAAATCCAAGTCATCCATTACTAGCCAGCCCTAGCCACACTCACTGAGCTTCATAGCTTCTTGGGCCTTGTCAGTTTCTACAGCAAGTTCGTGTTAGGATTCTCCCATATTGCATGGGCCATCAACCAAGTAACTAGGGGTGGTGGTAAGGATACATTTGTGTGGGGCCTCTCCCAACAACAAGAATTTGATGATTTGAATCATTTCTTGTGCTCAAACCCATTACTTTCACTACCAGACCTGCAACATCCCTTTGATATTGATACATATGCTTCAGACTATGTTGTGGGCGTCATTCTCACTCAGAATGGCCACCCTGTGGCCTATCATAGCGATACACTATCAAATGATGTATGTAAGTACCCTACTTACAAAAAAGAAATGTACTCCATTGTGCAAGCATGCCGCCAGTGGAGACATTACATTCTTGGGAAGGAAACAATCATCCACACTGATCATAAGCCACTACAGTTCATGTACACACAAGGAAAACTGTAGAATGACTACCATCAAAAGTGGTAAACGTACTTGCAACAAGTCCTCCTCAACATCAAGTGTAAAATCAGAAGCACCAACAACATAGTAGATTGCCTCAGTAGACTGCCAATCATGGCACTCACTAAGATACTAAACTCTTATAGCCATAAGAACTCTGGATGGCCCCAACACTATGAGACAGACCTGGACTTCACCGCCACCTACGAAATGTTGGGCACAAACGTAGTTGTCGCTAATTTCCATCTTCAGGATGGGATGTTGTGTCGTCTGGGCCATATCTACGTTCCATCAAGCGAGTGAGGGAAGCTGATCCAAGAATCCAACTACAATCAGGTGGCAGGAAACTTTGGAGTCAAAAACGCAATGGAAATGTTGTAGAAAAATTTCTACTAGTTGAAACTTTGATAGGAGGTCAACAAGTATATCAGGTCTTGCACTTCCTGCACGATTTCCAAACCAGCCACTAAGAAACAGGGCATGTACACCCCTCTTCCTACTCCTGATGGGCCATGGTAATCCATCTCACTAGACTACATTCTAGGCCTCCCATCCACCAAGTGGGGCAATGATTGTGTTTTTTTGGTTGTGGATCACTTTTCTAAGATGGTGATTATGTTCACCTACAAGAAGAGCATCACAACAAAGGCCACTACCAAGCTCTTCTTTCAATGAGTTTGAGTACATTTTGGAATCCCATAAACCATTGTCTCAGATTGGGACAGTTGATTTCCCAGTACATTTTTTTCAAGCCTCTAGTCACTGTTGGACACTAAGCTCACCAAATCCATGGACTTCTATCCCCAAACAGATGGCCAAACCGAGGTCGTACATCGAATGATCGTGCATATCATGTGCATGTATAATTACAATCACCATCATAGATGGGATGAGATTCTCCTCTATGTTCATCATAGCTACAACCAATCCATGCATAGCTCAACTAGCCATATCCCCTTTCAAGTGGGGTTGGGATTCCAACCATTGGGTCCCATAGATGTTGCACTACCCCTTGTGGTCACCTCAACCGAATCATATCCTGCTCCAACTGAAGTTGACAACTCCACCCAGTTCATTGAGTGGATCCATCACATTTTCCAACAGGTTCAATATATCCTACAGAAGTCCAATGACATGTACAAGCAGTGCCATTATCAACACCGGGTGCCACATAAGTTTCAAGTGGGTGACAAAGTTTGGGTACACTTGCAGAAAGAGCGCCTTACAACACCCCATCAGTAGATTGTTCCCACTTCACTATGGGTCGTACACCATCACCAAGGTTGTGGGTGATAATAGTTTTGAGCTCAACATTCCTCCTTTCCTTGGATTGCACCCAGTGTTCAACGTGGACATCCTTCGACTGTATTTCCCACCATTATTTGACACCTCAGATATAGAAGAACAACTAACACCAACATAGCTCAACCCAAACTACATACAAAAGGAATCCAGTGATCAAATTGTGGACAAATACATCAAGGGAACTCGCCATCAAAGGATCCAACTTTATCGAGTTATCAAAGCAAGGAAGCTCTTTCACCAAGACAAGTGGCTCACCCGGGGCCAAATTCAGTAAAACTTTTGTCATCTGATGGGGGAACTCAACACAATGGAGAAAATTTCTTCCTGAGGGGGGAGGATTGATCCATATGGATTTTGGCCACCTCCCACCTATTCCAACTAGCTCATTTTGGAAATTTTCTAGTTTTGCAGTTTTTCCCCAGTTTTTGGGTCCCTGACTTGTGAGGCCATTTTGAGGCCCTAAACAACGCTTTTTAGGGCACTCCACAGTCAAAATTTCCTTTGATAGATAGAATTAGAATGTGTGTTCCTCAGATATACCTTTCCAATGGGATATTGTGTGCCTAAAATGAAGATTGTATTCAAAAGTTACGACCCCAAAAATTTGATGTACTAACTTACCCAAACGGGGCCCACATGAATTTTGGTGCTTCATCTCCTAGTGTTACATTTTTTGGATGTCTAGATTTTTGACATTCCTTTTTATTGTAAAAATTCCTTCAGAGCCTCATTGTAATCATCTTCTTGTGAATGAGCACAGTCATCACATCTCTTCTTGATGCATACCCTAGACCCTCAGACCGGAGTCCGCACAAGATCTTTCAACTTCGGCCCTAAGAGTCTGACTGACTCTTTTAATTCCTCTCAGGGAATTATTTACTCACCCTATCTGATTATAATTCACAGGCCCTCCTAAGCTATACATGCATGATCATTCACCAGCATGAACTCCTCGATCAACACCCTACTGACATTGGGAATCTTCTATTTTCCTTTCGAGATATCGGATTTCACGAATCCCTTGGTCGAACACCTTACCTCTTCGACCGCCGAAACCCAAAATAATAAAAGCTCATGGCTCACCCTACCATTGATTTTGTCTTTTCTCCTTTCATGATTTCGAGAGTTGTGATGACGTGCAACTTTACCTCTCCACTTCTGGAGTCCCGAAACCCGAATTACCAAAATCCCGAAAAGTCTACCCTCAGCCTACTACACTTCGCGACTTCAAGATTTTCCTTTCACTATGTCTCATTCCTTTGTCAACAAGATTCTCGATATGCCAAATCCTGAAACACCAAAACACAATTGTTACGCTTCCAAGGAAATCAATCGGCTGTTATTCTTCCCCTTGATCCAACGGTTAGCATGATTTTGCATACCAAGAGTTCATAAGGCTTGTCCTTGAACTCTCTGTCTCCTATACCTTCTGATCCTTGAATATCCAAAATGTCGAAATGGTTTTCCACTCCTGGGATTTCATGAATCGGGAGTGTGAATCTCATGATTCCAAAAATTCTGTCTTCTCGAGATCCCGGATCCCGAAATGTTGAAATGTCGAAATTCTCCTCCACACTTCTTTGCGTTTCACGATTTCAGTACTTATGATGTGGAGTGTTCTGCCTCTTTTCAATGGGAATGCCAATAACCCGGTTCCTGAAATGATCTGATGGATCCAATAGATCACGATCAATGGTCTATGTTGATTCTAGATTCTGGAGTGGAAAGCTTGCTCACCTTTAACCACCCTGCAACTTTCCTGGATCCTACAGTCCTCGCTATTTCGGTGATTCTCCACAAAGAATTCTGAGCGTCCGATTTCTCTCCAATGAATCTCCGGCTCAAAGCAAACCTGTGATACTCCTCTGAGATTTAACCTCTTTAAGAACTACTTGTGCTTCCTAATTCCTCTTAAATAATTCCAAGGCCCTAACCCTTCTAATCTTTCTTCGCAAACTCAAGTCTTCAAGAAGACTCATGCATGCACTCCTTTCGACAATCCTTCAAATACTTCTGAGTATTTGAATCTCTTGACTCTGTGCAACTCTCTTTACAACAACAGTCCTTTGATATCTCAACCTTAGTTCATAAGTTCTAAGGTCTCGACCAGCCTGTGCACACCTTGCACGGCTTCTGTGCCTTGCCTACACTTCTACAGAAAATGAGAACAATGGTATCCCTATTGAGCTTCCAGAGATAAACTCTGAACCTGTCAATGCACACTTTGCGAACACTTCCACTGCACTCCTTGCAGGACCTCTTGCTCAAGAAGAGAAACAATTGAAACTGATTCCCTCACTCTCTCAGACTTCAAACACTTAACATGAAATCATACATACATAGCATAAAAGCCAATGCACAACAGAAAGATTAAAACAACCATAAGCATAGCATTCAGCATGTATACATAGAAAGCATTATAACACCATGAATCTGAATCAAAGCTTCATATATTAAATTCAGAACTTCTGTACATGGGCTCTTCTCTACAACTCTCTGGTTCTTCTCTATGCTAATTTGATTTTTTTTAAAATCCCTTGATTGATTTATACAATGATACAAAGAATGAGGGTTTCTATAGTCGTTTTCCCTCCAGCTCCTAAACTGTCTAATGTAGAATTTTAAATCTACCTACTCTCATTAACTATGCATAAATGCCTCTACATCCTACAGATGAGAGCTTATCGCTCAAGATCTGTATACAATATGGAAGTACGCCTTCTTAACTATTTCATTAATATCTGCACATCCAAACTTTCAAGAATATTTTAAAACATTTTTGACGTGTGTCAAAATGTGATGGTGTTCATCCCAGTTGTCTTCTGCCTCCACGCTTTCTTGCTGCTGACGATGCTCCTGCATCATACTCCCTCACTTGAAATTTTTCATGGACTCATGTTCATGAGCTATTGCACGGTCTGTCCCTGCTTTTGAATTTTTGCTTCATTCTCCTAGCTAGCATCTTCAACTGGATGTCCCTTCAATTTGACCAAGTATTCAAAATATTTGTTTCTCCTGGTCCTCCTGCTGACTCTCTTGTCAAGTATACTTTCCATCTGTGGCTTTTCAGCTATAGGCATTTGTTTGGTCCACTGAACTTCTGTCTGTTCACTGTCTTCTTCATCTCTATAAGGGTACAAATCCGAGATGTTGAATATCGGTGAAATTCTGATCCCATCGGGTAATTCAATCTCATATGCATTTTCCCCAAATTTCTTCAAGACCTTTCATGGTCCAATCTTCTTCATATTTAGTTTGTTATATGTTCCTCTTGGGAACCTTTCTTTCCTCAAATGTGCAAGAATCAGATCACCAACTTCAAAATGAAGTTCTCTCCTGTGTTGATCTACTCTACGTTTGTACTCTTGATTCAAATTTTGCAAACGTTCCTTCACTTGGTTATGAAGTTCTTTCATTGCCTCTGCAAAATCCTCTGCACTAACACTCCTGAATTCAGTTTGTTCTGAATCTTCCAATTCAGAATCTCCTCTTGGTTTCATTCCATACACAATTTGGAATGGGCTCTACCCTGTGCTTCTATTGGGTGAATCATTATAAGCAAATTCCGCCTGTGGCAGAATGTGATCCCACTGACTGTGGTGTTCAGTCACTAGGCTCCTTAGCAAATCTCCCAAGATTATGTTTACAAATTCTGTTTGTCCATCCGTTTGAGGATGATAAGCTGAGCTAAATGACAAATTTGTCCCCTTCTTCTTCCATAAATTCCTCCAGAAATGTCCCTCGAACTTGGTGTCTCGATCAGAAACAATACTCCTTGGCAAGTCGTGAAGTCTGACAACTTCCTTGAAAAACAGGTTCGCAATATGAGTTGCGTCACTGGTTTTCTGGCATGGTATAAAATGTGCCATCTTTGAAAATCTCTCTACCACCACAAATATTGAGTCAAATCCTCTTTGTGTCCTTGGCAGCCCTAATATAAAATCCATGCTCACTGCATCCCACGACCTCTTAGGTATGGGTAATGGCTGATACAATCCTATATTTTTCTTTCTTCCTTCTGTGTGCTGACAAATTCTACATCTGTCCACAAATCTTTTGACATCAGTCCTCATCCCTAGCCAAAAATATGAGATATTTAATTTCAAGAACGTTTTGTCATGACCAAAATGTCCGGCCAATCCTCCACTGTGTTTTTCTTTCAACAAATTCTCCCTCATGGAGCATTTTGGAATACATAATCGATTCCCTCTGAATAATAATCCATCCTGGATCATATATTCAGTCCATTGACTTTTGTCCCTGAGAATTGGATTCTCAGATGCCTCATACGCCTCTTTGAAATCTGGATCATCTCTGTACATGTCCTTGAGGTTATCAAAACCCAATTTTTTGACTCTGAACTCCTGCATAAGCAAACATTTCCTACTCAAAGTATCAGCAACTTTGTTAGCAGTTCCATAAATATGTTTAATTACAAAAGTAAAATTCTGCATGTATTCAACCCATTTAACATGTCTTTGGTTCAACTTCCCCTGTTGAGTTATGAATTGTAAGGCATGATTATCACTATACAAAACAAACTCTTCAGGAATCAAATAGTGCCTCCATTTCTTCAGTGCTTGTATGACTGCATAAAATTCCTTGTCATATGTGGAGGACTTCACTTTCTCTTCATTCAGTTTCTCACTGAAGTATGCGATCGATCTATCATCTTGGCTTAAGACCGCTCCTATGGCAAATCTGCTTGCATCACATTTGACCTGAAATGTTTTATTGAAATCTGGCAACACCAAAATTGGTTGTTCAGTAATCTTCCTTTTCAACAAGTTGAAACTTTTTTTTTTGTGTCCAGTGAAAAGATTTATGTATTTTCTTCACCGTGTCCATCATCGGTGCTCTAATTCCACTGAAATTTCTAATAAATTTCCTGTAGAAACTAGCCAATCCATGAAAGCTTCTAACCTCAAATATACTCTTCGATGATGGCTAATTCTTAATCACCTCCACTTTATCTGGATTCATTTTTAGCTTATCTGCAGAGATAAAAAAACCCCAAATAAATGAGCTATGTCTTCATGAATGATGATTTCTTCATATTTATCAACAACTTCTCTTGCTGTAATCTCTTCATCACTGTAGCCAAATTCTTCAAGTGCTCTATTTCTATTCTACTGAAAATCAATATATCATCAAGATATACGATGAAGAATTTTCCTATGAAATCCTTCAAGACTTCATTCATCAACCTCATGAAAGTACTAGGCGCATTTGTTAAGCCAAATGGCATAACAAGCCATTCGTGCAGTCCTTCATTCATCTTGAATGTTGTCTTCCATTCATCACCTTCTCTCATTCGAATCTAATGATATCCGCTTTTCAAATCAAATTTTGAAAAAACTTTTGCTCCACTCAAGCGATCCATCAAATCATCCATCCTTGGCAATGGAAATCTATATCTGATGGTAATCTTGTTGATTTCCCTCGAGTCTGTACACATCCTCCAGCCTCCATCTTTCTTTGGGCTGAGCACTGTTGGAACAACGCATGGACTCAATATTTCTCTAACCAACCCTTTGCCCATTAAATCCTCGACCTGCCTCTTGACCTCTTAATTCTCCTGCGGTGTCAATCTATATGCTACTTTGTTTGGTAAACTAGCTCTAGGTATAAGATCAATGTGATGACTTATACTCCTAATCGGTGGCAATGAACAAGGTAGTTCATCCACTACTATATCAGCCAACTCTTCCAGTAGCTTCTGGATTTCCTCTAGTAAATCATCCACTCTTGTACTGGTTAAAACAATTATAGGCTTCCTAACCACAATGAATTGTGTATCTTCCTTCTTCTTAACCTCTTTAAGAAGTTCCTTCCCACTCATGAGAAGTACAGTGTTGCTTACCTCTGATTTCACTTCTTTATCCTTAATTGGTAACATGTGAGTTCTCCCATTCTTCTCCAGGGTGTATGTGTTCTTTCTCCCATCATGAATCACATTCATGTCATATTGCCACGGTCTACCCAACAATAGATGAAAAACATCCATGGTAATGACATCACATAATATTTCGTCCTTATATCCTCCTATTTTAAATTCAACTAAACATTGTTTAGTGACATTTACCTGATGTCCTTTTTGTAGCCATGAAACTCTGTATGGGCTTGGATGTTCAATAGTCTCCAGCTCCATCTTTTCTACCATCTCTGTAGAAACGAGATTATATGTGCTACCACTATCCACGATGACTTTGCATACCCTGTCTTTGGTCTTGCAAGCAGTCCGAAAAAGTTTGTTCATTTGGGATGGATTCTCTGCCTCCTTCTCTGGCGTTAAGAGAACTTTTCTCATCATCAAGGATCTTCCACCTTCAACATCTTCTGCCTCAACATTCTATCCTTGAGCTTCAGCAATGTGAGTTTCACCTCCTTCTTTCTTCTTATCTGGACATTCATAAGATTTGTGTCCATTTTTTCCACAGGTAAATCATTTTATTTCTCCACCTCTGCCTCTTCCTCTTCCTCTGGTTCGAGGAAAAGTATTTATATCAGCGTATTGTCCTCTCTGTGAGCTTCCACCTCTCTCAGTTTGAGTTTGAGGCTTCTTCCACTCTTCTTTAGGTTTCTGATTCTTATCCTGGGCAATTGTTTTGCCTCTAGCTTGACTTCTGCCTCAGCCTCTTTGACCTTGTTTTCATCTCAACTTCTCTTCATCTTTCAGAGCCATCTGATAAGAATCTTCCACCATTCGAATGGTCATCATGCTCATCTCATCCTGAATGTCATATCGCAGACCATTCATGTACCTGGCAACTTTTTCCTCATCACTTTCCCGATGACCTGCTCTGATGTTTATCCTGTAGAACTCTTCAGTGTATTCATTCACTGTCATCAGCTTCTGTCTCGAATTCTGCATTTTCTGAAATAGAGTAATTTGATAATCTTTGGGTATGAATTTTTCCTTCATCTTTGCAACCATTCTATCCCAACTCTTAATTTTTTGTTTGCCTTTGTAGCGTCTGTCAGCTTGTAGTTCATCCCACCACAATGTTGCATGTCCTTTAAGTCTTGTGACAACATGTTTGACCTTCTTGTCTTCCTCGACATCTTCATAATCAAAATATTTATCCAAAGATCTAATCCAGTCTAGAAGCTCTCCAACATCTAGGTTTCCTTCATATACTGGAATGTCCATTTTTTCCCTAGCAACTATCCTTGCAACAACCCTGAATAGGCGTTCTTCTACTGTGTCTTTAGCTACAACTTCTTCATTTCCGGCTTCATTTTCACTTTCAGATTCACTGATATCCCCAGTGTCAACTGTGCGCCTCTGTGTTGTCTCCATGGCATCAAGCCTGGAATGTAATTCACGCATCTCTATTTCCCTTGCCGGGTCAGGTAATTGTTGATCTCTTCTTCTTGGAATTTCCCTTTCCTCTGGTGGGTCAGGTATTTGCCTGTCTCTTATTCTCAACAGCATGGCTACAAAATTCCTCTTTTCCCTTCTATAGAAAGAAAATAAATCTTTCTAAGCTCTGATACCACAACTGGCGCAGACCCCAATCCCTCAGACCAAAGTCTGCACAGGATCTTTCAACTTTGTCCCTAAGAGTCTGACTGACTCTTTTAATTCCTTTCGGGGAATTATTTACTCACCCTATCTAAGTATAATTCACAGGCCCTTCTGAGCTATACCTGCATGATCATTCACCAGCATGAACTCCTCGATCAACACCCAACTGACATTGGGAATCTTCTCTTTTCCTTTTGGGATATCGGATTTCGCGATTTCACGAATCCCGTGGTCGAACGCCTTACCTCTTCGACCTACGAAACTTGAAATACTAAAATCTCATGGCTCACCCTACCACTGATTTCATATTTTCTCCTTTTGCGATTTTGGGAGTTGCAATGATGTGCAACTTTACCTCTCCACTCCCGGACTCCCGAAACCCGAATTACCAAAATCCCAAAAAGTCTACCCTCAGCCTACTACACTTCGCAACTTCGTGATTTTCCTTTCACTATGTCTCGTTCCTTTGTCAACAGGATTCTTGATATGTCGAATCCTGAAACACAAATGTTTTTCTTCCAAGGAAATCAATCAGTTGTGATTCTTCCCCTTGATCCAATGGTTAGCGCGATTTCGCGTACTGGGAGTTCGTAAGGCTTGTCCCCGAACTCTCTGTCTCCTATACCTTCTGATCCCTGAATCTCCGAAATGCCGAAATGGTTTTGCCCTCCTGGGATTTCCGAACTGGGAGTGTGAAACTCACGATTTCAAAAATTCTATCTTCTCGAGATCCCGGATCCTAAAATGCCAAAATGTTGAAATTCTCCTCCACACTTCTTCACGTTTCACGATTTCGGTACTTCTGATGTGGAGTGTTCTGCCTCTTGTCAATGAGAATGCCAATAACCCGGTTCCCAAAATGATCTGACGGCTCCAATAGATCATGATCAATGGTCTACGTTGATTCTAGATTCTGAAGTGGAAAGCTTGCTCACCTTTAACCACCCTGCAACTTTCCTGGATCCTACAGTCCTTGCTATTTCAGGGATTCTCCACAGATAATTTCGAGCATCCGATTTCTCTCCAACGAATCTTTGGCTCAAATAAAAACTGCAATCCTCCTCTAGGATTTAACCTCTTTAAGAACTACTTGCACTTCCTACTTCCTCTTGAATAATTCCAAGGCCCTAACCCTTCTGAGCTTTCTTCGCAAACTCACGTTTTCAAGAAGACTCCTGCATGCACTCCTTGCAGCAATCCCTCAAATACTTCTGAGTATTTGAATCTCTTGACTCTGTGCAAATCTCTCTGCAACAGCAGTCCTTCGATCTCTCAACCTTAGTTCATAAGTTCTAAGGTCTCGACCAGCCTATGCACACCTTCCATGGCTTCTATGCCTTGCCTACACTTCTACGAAAAATGAGAACAACGGTATCCCTCCTGAGCTTCCAGAGATAAACTCTGAACCTATCAACGCACACTTTGCGAACACTTCCACTGCACTCCTTGCAGGACCTCTTTCTCAAGAAGAGAAAAAATTGAAACTCATTCCCTTACTCTCTCAGACTTCAAACACTTAACATGAAATCATACATACATAGCATAACAGCAAATGCACAACAGAAAGAGTAAAACAACCATAAGCACAGCATTCAGCATGTATACACAAAAAGCATTATAACACCATGAATCTGAATAAAAGCTTCATATATTAAATTCAGAACTTCTGTACATGGGCTCTTCCCTACAACTCCCTGCTTCTTCTCTATGCTAGTGTGATTTTTTCTACAATCCCTTGATTTATTGATACAATGATACAAAGAATGAGGGTGTCTATAGTCGTTTTCCCTCCAGCTCCTAAAACTGTCTAATCTAGAATTTTAAATCTACCTACTCTCATTAACTATGCATAAATGCCTCTACATCCTATAGATGAGAGCGAATCGCTCAAGATATGTATACAATATGGAAGTAGGCCTTCTTAACTATTTCATTAATATCTGGGCATCCAAACTTTGAAAAACATTTCAAAACGTTTTTGACATGTGTCAAAATGTGATGCCGTTCATCCTAGCTGTCTTCTGCCTCCACGCTTGCTTGTTGCTGACGATGCTCCTACATCACTTCTCAGAGATAAGTTGCCACCATTCTAGCAATCTTGTTTCCACTGCATTTTATAGTTTCAACATATTTCCTTATTGAATAGAAACCAGTTTTATTGTATATCTGTTATTTTGTGTTAAGCATATTTTGATAATAATATTATTCATTTTTTCTGCAAATATATTCTAGATCAGTGGTATTTGAGCGGTATGTTCCTTGTCGTTCTTAATGCATGTCCCCAATGAGGTTAGGGTATGAAGAATTGGGTCTTGATCTTGTTTCTCTTGAGGCAAATCTCTTTCACGACCAAACGACTAGCTCATTTTGGAAAATTTCTAGTTTGGTAGTTTTTTCCTTAGTTTTCGGGTCCCTGACTTGCAGAGCCGTTTTGAGGTGCTAAACAATGTTTTTTAGGGTTCGCCGCAATCAAAATAACCTTTGATAGAGAGATGCAAAATTTTTATTCCTTGGATAGACCTTTCCAACAAGCTATCGTGCGCCTAAAACGGAGATCGTATGCAAAAGTTACGACCCTGGGAAGTTGATGTACTAACTTACCCAAACGGGGCCCACATGGCTTTTGGCGCTTCATCTCCTAGGGTTAGGTTTTTTGGATGTCTAGAGTTTTTGACATTCTTGTTTATTGAAAAAAGGCCTTTAGAGCCTCATTGTAATCATATTCTTGTGAATGAGCGCAGTCGTCACATCTCTTCTCAGAGATAAGCCACAACCATTCTAGCAAGCTTGTTTCCGCTACATTTTACAATTTCAACTTATTTCCTTATTGAATAAAAACCAGTTTTACTATATATCGTTTATTCTTTGTTAATCATATTTTGATAATAACCTATATTCATTTCATTCTGCAAATATATTATGGATCATAGTATATATTAATTTGACATGGTAATTTCCTATAGGAACTAATTAAATATTTAAAAAATTAAATTTTGTTAAAACATTGAAAAAATATTAAGATTAAAATTTCATATACTTCGAGGTCCAATGATAGGAAATATATGTTGCAATTCTAAATATTGATAAAATTATTAAAAAAAAAAAATTAAAAATTCATATACTTCGACATTCAATCACATGAAATATATGCATCAATGCTAAATTTCGGAAAAAAAAAAAAAAATTGGTTTAAACATTCATGTTAAAAAAAATTGAAACTAAAATTTCTTAATGTAGCTTTATATTAAAAGAGACAGACAAATTAAAAACACTAACCTTGGAAGTCTAAAATATGAGCTATGTAGATAGAGAATTGGATGTGTTAAACCATTACATGAGAGAAAAAATGAGGGCTCAAACAATCACTAGCAAAATTGTTGCAACTATAGAAAATTTGTCGAAACTTATCATAAGGACATGTATTTATAGATTGATTATCGTCGATATAGTGATGAAAATAAATGAGTTGACCCCGAAAAAAGTCAATACATGTTGCATTGAACGTGTGATTTGTATGCATGGCACAAGTGTCGATATAGTGACAAAAATTCATGAATATATAGACGGTTTTTTGAATCTATCACTATATCGATGAACGTTGGGGCCAAAAAAAAATAAAAATTTAATGCATTTTTCCACAAATTATAGAAACGTGGATTGAGCATGTTGATTAATTTCTTTACCTTCTGATTGAAATAAAGCTTGTGCTTTTTTCCACATCTTAATCTTGAGTATTTTCATGTTGATTAAATCTCACTTATCCTTTGATGAAAAATCCACTTGCTTGTTCTTATGCATGTTTTGATTTTAATTGCATATTGCCTATATAGCCTTATTGTGGCATGATCTTTCCCTAGTTTTTTGACACAGATGAATGATTAATGGTTTATGTGATTTTATGGTTTGGCGTGATTTCATGACTTTCTGCATAGGTGTCCTTACCTTATATTCATAGGTGACATTGAAAGACAAATAAAGAGCATGACCATTCAGCATGTGATATAATATGGCATGAAGATCTAGGTACCTAATTAACAATTAAGAAAAATCTAATGTCACACACACACATGGAAATGGAGTGAAGTGATGATGAATAGGGATCTAAAACATGTGGCAATGATGTTAAGTTGCATCTAATAAAGAAGTATCACAACCATGCAAGCAACATAACTACACCATATGATTCAAGATATTGACATTGGAAATGCAAGTATATACATGGAAAGAATGGTGCATAAAGTGATGAAACCATGTAAACGACTGAATTTTCACTCATGAGTTTGGTTTCTAGCTTTGTCTAAGCATATTATATGAATTCCAAATTACTAGAAGTCTTGTGGATAATTTTTGGGTTGAAGTGGTGGGTTTTTCCTTGTTATACCCATCGGTGCATTTGGAACCCATAGGCCTCCTTCATAGATTAAAATCCATTATGTGTGCAAATATATCAACAAAATCAATCCCCTAGATCAAAATATTATGTATGTCAAGGATGAAATACATATATATAAACTTTAATTCTAGTGAATCAATATTTTGCACAAAATCTGTACTTTATGCTTTGAGGGCCTTTTGTGCACATTTGATGTTATATAGAATTGAGTTTTTAAATTATAGAAAAAGGGTAATTGGAAATTTTTTGAACATACAGACTCAATGCAATCAATGTAATTCAATTCCAAGGATGCCATTATGAACATGTTGATTAATGTTTTCTACAACTAAGCCAGTTTGAGATTCCTAGTTTATGAAAGATGACCATATTGAGTCAGAATAGGTCTTCCAACCACTCATTTGAAATTTCTATGTTTCTTCTACACACAACAACAATAATTTTATCGATTCAAGGTCACATGAAAGAGTTATGGATTTATTAAGGCCAAAAACCAAGGGTTCATAACGACATTCATTTAAACTCATTTTTAATGGCTTGAAAATCTCTTTGAAGGTTTTGAAGCATGTTGATAAGTCTAAATGGTCAAAAACCAAGTTTCAAGACTTGTTTAAAAGTATGAAGAGTTATGAATCCATCGAAGCATGAATCACTTCCAATGATTTTCGATGAGTTTGTAGACCATAAAATCATCAAAAAAATAGTAAGAACTCAATGTTTATGTTGATATGAGATGTATTTGGTAGTAAGTAATCAAAATTATTGTTTACAAACTAGTTCAATTTTTTTGTTTGTTTTGAAATTAGTTTGGTCAAGTGAAAGACTAAATCGTTCATTTGCAAAGCTTGTTGGCTTCCCAAGCAAAACATTTTCCCATGAAGGAGAAAATTGTTGAGTATGGAGGATATAAATCCTTCAAGGTGAGGGATTCACACCTGCCATTGGAGGTGGGAGAAACTTTTTTTTTCTAGGAAAAGAAAGAAGTCAAAGATTTATATCTTAGGATAGATATGCTTAGGGAAAGGAAAATTGTTTCCCTAACAATTCAATAGGCTTCCAATAATAGCGACTTGGTCAGCTATCTAATTGAGGTTAGTGATTTTCCTTACAAAGGAAAATTGCTCACCTTGAAGTGCTTCCATTCTTTTCTAGACAACAATTAAGCATTTAGACTACATAACTCAATGGTTTTCCCCTATTGGGAAAATAATTGACCTCACAACACTAGTTACTCTTCTTCCTTGGTGATTTGGATATTAGCAATTAAACCCAACAATCTACATCAATTCTTGATTTCTTTGTTGTGTGTAATGTCCATTTCTTACTAGAAAATAAAACATTAACCATTTTAAAGGTCAAGTATTTTCCTTATATCCTCATTTTTCTCTCAAGTGCAATGATGTATCCTTCCATTTTTTCCAGTATATCCTTCCTTCGTTGTGTTTTGTAGGCCAAGGAACTTCTCAAGCCATTAAAACCATTCAAAAAGTGATTTACCCATATTCTGTGAGTTGTGTAGTGCCAAAGGCCATGAAGGAAAACATATCTCTTCTAGAAATCAATTTGCAAACTTTTGGATTGTCATAGTAACATTTAAATAGTTTAATGGTAGCCTATAGTTCATTGTGTGAAAGTAGGTGTAAGAAACCCTTTATGCAATGTGTTTTCAACAATGCAGTCAAAACACAGAGCCTGTTGATGTAGAAAGATACCCATTGCTTGAAAACAAAATGACTTCCAATTACTTTGAGTTCTTGAAAGCTGAGAAAAAATTGAGAAATCAAATTGAAAATGAATGTAATGCATTTTAAATCCACTGACAATAGGGAAAATATAGGGGGTAAAATTTCACCCACGGGATAAATAAGATGGTTTGAAATTTTGAAGGGAAAAATTATTTTTGTAGTGCCACTTTTTATGGCTATGCAATAGATACACCCCATTTAATGCAATGTACAACCCTAAAATGATAGTTGAAAAATAGATCACCAAAAAGGTAAAAATAAAGGGTCAAAATCTATATCATCATCACATTGACATCTTAAACTTAGATGATGTTGACATACTTATTTATGAGTTCCATTTGACAAAGAGAGGCACCTTTCTCTCTAGAACTATAGATATTATCAATAGGTTGTTGGTAAAATAATACTTGAAAGATGGAAGTTTGGTGAACCTTATCATATATCTAGAAATATTTTGTCATCTGAAATTTAGAGCGTACATGAAGACTCAAAGGGGCGCATTCCTTGATTATAGAGATGAATGTGGGTCATATAAATATTCATCCACTCATTCATTTGAAGATAATGCGAATATTATAGCTTTTAACCTTGTACAATCTTTACTACAAACAAATTTTCAGTAAAAGAACAAAAAATATACAATGGAAAATACAAACATTACACAAAGATTTTTTCCCCTGGAAACCCAAATCGAGCAAACCAGCATATTTTATATTCATTCATAGTGATACATTATTTACAATACAATACACATATAGGAGACAACAACATCCAAAACCCTAACCCAATGACCTGGATTAGTCAAAAACCCTAATTCCTTAACCGGAAATAGAAAACAATTGGCAAAAACCATGTACTGAAAACCCCCCCAACAATGAACACAAAAATTGAGGCAACACGAGAAACGAGGGGAAAATACGACATGTTTCCTGAGGAAAAACATTTCTTGGGTTGCTACCCCCGAACCCCTGCACGGGGGGATTTTATTCCCGGTGCAACGCAGAAACTACCAATCATGCAAAAAATATAACACATACCCAAAATTCTCCCACTTGTTGTTTTCTTTGCATAGAGGGGGTTACAGGGTTACATAGTCAACAATCTAGGGAAGCAATTCCCATGGATCCTCTACACCAAGAGAAATTCTTAGTGCTCATAGATTTTGTTAATGAATCTACAACATTATTCAAAGTGTTTTCCTTCATCAACAACACTTTATTTTATTCAACCATGTCTCTCACAAAGTGATATTGAATATCAAAATTCTTTGTCTTTGAATGATAAGACAGGTTCTTCGCCAGAAAAAATTGCACTCTGACTGTCACAATATATCCTTACATCTTGTTGTACCAACCCAATACCTGAACACAATATTTGTAACCATATTGCTTCCTTACTTGCATGAGTGGCTGCCAAGTATTCAACTTCTATAGTTGAAACTGCCACTACAGCCTGTCTTTTGCTCATCCAAATTATTTCTCTTCCAAACAGGTTAAACACATACCCACTTGTAGATATCCTACGATCCAGTTCTCCAGCCTAGTCTACATCCACAAATCCATGTATATCCAACACTCTGTCCAATCCCGATCTTCCTTGGTAGCAAAATCCATAGCTAGAAATGCCACGCAAATACCTGAAAACCGTTTTTATTGTTGTCCAATGCTCCTTCCCTGGTTTTGGCATATACCTTCTCAAAACTCCCATTGCATGTGCAATGTACGGTCTAGTACAGAGCATTGCATTTATCAAACTGACAAATGCACTCACATATGGACCATGAGACATGTCCTCCTCCTCTTCCTCTGTCTTGGGACACTGATCCGCAAGTAAATTTGCACCAACAGGAATAGGAACCTTGACTTGTTTACATTCCTGTATATTAAACCTCTGCAATATTGTCTCAACATATTTTCTCTCATTTAAACAGAGTTTCCTCTTTTTCTAATCTATTTTAATTTCCATTCCCAAAATGAAATTTGAAGCACCAAGATCCTTCATGTCAAATTTAGAGGACAACTGAGTCTTCACATCCTGGATAATCTCCTTGTTGTTTCCTATCAGCAACATGTCATCCACATACAAGACCATATAAATCAAATGATCACCAAATAATTTAAAATACATACAATGGTCCTCTTTTCTTCTTGTAAAACCAAGTCCCAACATATAAGTATAAAAAAATTTATACCACATTCTTGGTTATTGTTTTAAACCATACATGGACTTTTTCAACTTGCATACCAGCTCCTTCTTTCCCTTCAAAGCAAATCCTCCTGGCTACTTCATATATATTTTTTCTTCCAGATCCCCATGTATGAATGATGTCTTCACATCCATCTATTCTACTTCAAAATCAAATGAAGCAGCAACAAATAACATAAATATTATAGAGGTTAACTTGGAAACAAGATAAAAAATATCACCAAAATCAATTCCCTCAACCTAGGAATAATTGTTTTCTAGTAACCGAACTTTGTATTTCTCGCTTTTTCCTTCTGCATTCAGCTTCCTTTTAAATACCCATTTGTTTCCAATGGGATTTCTTCCAGTCATAAACTCCACTAGATCCCATGCCTCATTCTTATCCAAGGCTTCCATTTCTTCATCCATGGCCTTTTTCCAGATATTTCCATCCTCTTAATACACTGCCTCCATGAAAGATCTAGGATCATCATCAGTAATAGACAAAGAAAAATTTGAATGGAAATGAGATGGAGTATACCTTTCTGGTATCTTTCTTTATCGAACTGATCTCCTCAATACTGGAGTATGTGAATCTTCTTCTTCTTATTCTTGTTCTTCTGTAGAGTTTGATTCATTATCCTTTAAATCAAAATCTATTTTCTCTGGTTCTTCCTTACTTGGTAGGACTTCCTGTTTAACAACGTCCTTCATTTCTCTAAATACCACATCTTGACTATACACTACCTTCTTAGTTTATGGGCTCCAAATCTTAT
>JASDQU011101468.1:32250-49515 GCA_032191745.1 Picea mariana
TATAACACATACCCAACAAATATCAATGGTGTTTCATAATATATGAATGAGTTTTAGTGTGTGTGTGTGTGTGTGTGTGTGTTGGTGTATAAATATGTTCAATATATTACGCTCATTTATATGTCAATCCAGGATTCATAATCAAAAGAGTTGTTACACTATATGTGATGAGAACAGGCAACTCACCTATGTCTGTTGTATCTATCTTAAACAGGAAATAGTTAATAACATAATACTTTGTTTCTAGAATTTTTGAATACTTCACACGAATTTAAACCCAGAAGATAAAACTGATAACAGAACTTCTTAAACAAACACTTGATTAAAAGGTTCTTTCTTATATGACAAGTCTGTTCATTCCAAGATTATGAAATAGAGAGATGAACTCAATATATTGTTCCATGTATCAATCGAAAACAGTAATGAACAATCAACTTTAGTCACTCTTAAATAGAAATCAATCACAACTCTATTCTATTCAATCAAACCTCCTTTAGGAAAGGAAACAACCAACATGACTGAGAGACTTCATTATGGAACATGAAGATGAGAGATGAAGTACTATAGTTCTTGTACCCACTAAGAACACCACAATTACAAACTCAAATTAATAACATTTTCTTAACAATCCTACACATCAGACTCTCATAAATTAAATGTCAACCTACAGAAGTAGGAAAAAAAACTATCTATTTTGTCTAATGTCTAATTACTCACACTGATTTAGAAGGAAGTGATTCTATGCTGAAATTTAAAATGTATTTGAAATCATTGACAACACACAACTATTAAATACTCACACAATCACACAAAGCATGTACAGGGAGGTTTACCTTGGTTGGGGTGGTGGGCCCTTGCCGAACTAACAAGGTACCTCTAAAAAGATAACAGACTAAAACGTTCTAATCAGACTCATGAATTGCACAATAGATCATTTGTATTTCTTCAACTTGTAAATTGAATCAGTAGTTCATCATCTCGTACATTATGACAATATGTATCATTTTGTTCTTGCTACTTGCTTCATTACATCCATCTTATTCTATCGCCTATACAGCATCCCTTATAAATAATTGTGAGCCGATACTATCAAGATCTAAGGATAAGTATCAAATACTTTTTTAAATATTGCAATCGGCATTTCATATCTAATTTCTAGGGATGGACTTCATCCTCATGAGACGAAGTGCATGAGTGATGAATTCTATCGTGATCTCAAAAATTGCTTTAGAGACTTTGATCCAATTGACTTCTTGGAATCTCCATTAGCATACTCGTTCAACAGGCGAATTCTGGAAATAGGGGTTTGGTACCGGATCAAACATAGTTGCAACCACGAGTACTGGATTAGGCGCAAAGGCAGTACCAAATCAGGTGAAAGACTGGTACCATATGTAGTGTTGAGTGTGCTGGTACCGAATGTAGTGCTGAGTGTGTTGGTACCGAATGCAATGTTGTGCGGGTAGTATCAGAATAGGTGGAACCTTGGTATCAAAATAGGTGGATCCTTGGTACCAGAATAGACTAGGTACCAGATTGCACTGTAGTTGTAGTACTAGAAGAGTGAGGTACCAAATCAAGCTTCTTAAGATTCAAGCAATTAGGATCATACATAATCAAGAATTTAATCAAATTAACTCAAGAAAACTAAACAAATCATGCCTTAATCATAAGTTACCTCTCTATGCATATGGACAAGGTCACCAAGTGTATTTATGGAGGAAACGGTCAAGTATATACACATAGCATAGGTAAAATAGGCTCAGATAGAGGGTAATATAGGACATTAGAAGTGTCAAAATGGATACTCAACATTTCCCCTATGTTAAAGTCATTGCATGTCCTCATGCAACAACATCAAAACTGATACTCAAAACGTTTTTCAAAATTGAACCACTCCCCATCATTTTTCTGGTTGTAGGATGTTAAAACCAAAAGCTTCGCTCCTCAGTTCCTTCTTAATAACTCTCATGTATTGGATCAAGCGTATGAATTTTTTGAGTTTATTAGAGACTTGTGCATTCTGTTCTTTTGATTATGCATTCTCTGCCTTAATATTCCTATCCAATACTTGGTACTATGCAACTTCTCGTTTCAGCTTCCCAATCTTCACTATCAATTGTTGTTTTCTCGGATATTTTTTCACTCCAGATGTGGTTGTTTTCTCAATCACCTCCTCTCGGGCTTACTTTTCCTTTCTCAGACCCCTCAAGGTTTCTGTCACCAACCCCTCAGTTTCACTAATCGTAGCTCCATAGCCACTTTCTTTCTCTAAAGAATTTGGGATATCAATGGGTTCTCTTTGAAGAGAAGGAACATGTGGAATTGTTGTCCTCTTGGCCATGCTTCTGGTGGTCCTTCGTATGGAAAGTGAGATTTCCTTAGATTTGCTGATAGAAGTGGAAGTCTCCTCAAACAACGTCCTCTTTTTCATCTTAATAGAAGTTATAGGCCTGGACACTTGTTTCTCCTGTGTCGATTTAATTTTTATCTTGAAGGACCAAAGTGTGGGTTCTTGAGTCTTCCCTTGTTGATCATTCCTTATTTTCACTCTGGAATACTGAGGTGTAGGCTCTGAAATTTGTTTCTTTTGAGCCTTCCCCATTTTGAGTTTCCCTTTATTTCCACTTGTCATCTTAGGAGTTTCTTCTAACTCACTAACCAGTTCTTGAGGAGACACAATAACTACCTCATAGGTCTTTTCCAATTCCTTAACCGATTCTTGAGGGATCTCAACATTTTCCTAAGGGACATCATGTGAAACTTATTGTTGATATGTCTTCCTCCTCTTTCATTTATTACTCTATGAAAGTTTATCTTTAGGAATTGAGCCTAGGCTAGGTACTTTATAATGGGTAGGATTCTCCTTCTTAGATGTGGTGGGCCCTTCTAGGATTTGTTTTATTGACACACTCTCCTTTTGACCCTTTTTCTTGCTCTGCATGTTGAGGTCATGGGTCTTTTCCAATTTGTTGGTTGGTTCAGGTGATAACTCAATGGTTTCTTCAATAGCACTATCTGATCATTCCCCTAGCTCAGAGTCCTTCTTCTTCTATCTTTTAGCTCTTGGAATCGAGGTTGGACTTGTTTTATGAGATTGGGAGGCCTTATTCTTTCTGTATGTAGTAGGCTCCCCTACAACAGACTTTTCTTTCTCCAATCCCTCAATGGGGTGGGAGTATTTGGGTGTCATAGTTCCTTCTTTACCCCCTAATTCCTTCCCTCCATCTTTCTCTGCCTTTCTGATGGACCCCTCACTATGTATTCTTGCTTCCTGTTCCTCTACAGATTTGGACATTCCTTCCTAAACAAAATTTTGTTGGAGTAGTTCCTTCCAACTACTACTTTGTGTCCTCAAGGCATGGACAACCATAAGTTTTATTAGGCCATGGTGATGGAGGCTAGTTTTAGGTTTCTTGGAAGGTGATTTCACTCCTCTCACCATTTTATTTAAACTCGTCCATAGGAAGTGAGGAAAATCAATTTGTGTCCCTCCTTCAAAATGAGATAAAATTTTCAAATAGTGAATGAAGGTTACTACATACCTCCCTTCGTAGGTGAGAAATCTCTGAAAACTCATGAGCATCATCCAATATTCCTCTTTGATGTAGTTTAGAGGAATTCCCTTATTCCAATATGGGTGTTGATGTTCTGGCCTGAAATTGTTTTGACAAAGCTTCTTGTCAACGATCACCCTCTTGAAGTATTTTTCTCCAGACGAAGGGAGGCCTGTAGCTTCTGCTATGGTGGCCTCCGAAATTGTTAACTTCATATTTCCAAATTGAAAACTTTCTCCATCATATGTCTGTGAAAAAGAAAGAGAGACTCATTTATGATAGCCTTTAAACTTCTCTAAAAATGGGACCCAACCAACCTATTCATATGTTTCCCTGCAAGCTTGGTGTTCTTTTGTTTCCTTGTATAATTGGAATATGGGATCATGCCTGTCGACCCCCATGTTAGCTTAAAATGATTCTTTAAGGAATATGAGGCATGGACAGAGCATCAAGGGTTGAGTACTAGATCAGTGCAAACCATGATGGAGTACCAAAAGAGGATAATTATGCAAAATATATGAAGGCATGGGATCACAATGTGAATGTAGGTGGTGTGATAGTAGAAATGGTAAATAACGCTCATCTGGATGGCAAATCCATCCAGAGGAGCATTTAGAAATTGAGATTTAGTTTACAATGGTCACATCGAGGGTAATGATGACAAGGTAAGATAGGTCGAATCCATGAATAAATTACAGACTCATATGAGAGTTGGTTTCAGACCATACTCACGGGAGTGTTAGATAATGATGACAAGAGATGTGGTCGTTATGACCGAAACTCACGAGTATGAAATAGAATGACATCATCGAAATCATGGTTTGACATGCATAAAGATGTGGTTCAAGTCATTCATATGGTACGATAGTGAATCATGGGATTATGATGTTTCTCTACCAGATAAATGGAAGGCATGAATTTGATCCTGTAAGAAACACAATGACCTTGTACTCTCAACATTTTAGGAAAATAGGGACATTTTCTTCATACGGAAATGTAGACAAGGATTTACATAAGTTCATGGTAGGGAGTGTGTCATGATTTGAGAGTAATCATATGTTTAATACATAATCAGTCTAATTTCTTTAATAAAATGAAAAATGTTGAATTTATACATCCTAGTACGTGAAACACTTAAATCGAGTAGTAAAAATTGAATATATGATAAGAGATACCAACACCTTATTACCAGTATAGGATCACCTGAGTACTGGATCACCTGAGTGTTGGATGAATGTAGATTTATGGTTAGTACCAAATGGACGCAGGGTTCCTCTCTCAGCAATAGATGAACATAGAAATGTTGTCCAGTAGTGGATGTGGTCTGGTAATGGATGAACACACACTTTCTCCTTTGGTACTGGATGAGTAGAGAGGTGACCATCAGTACCTGATGAACACAAATATGTTTTCCAGTACCTGATGAGCACAGAGGCAAACATTTTATTCTAGTACTCGAGGATAATTTGACACAGTACTTGGTGGTAGTGCTTTTTAGACTAAAACTTTTGTAGGCTACACTTTGTAGGAGTAGATGGTGTCTTCTGGTGTTCTAGAAGAGGACCTGTGATCTGATTCAACTGAAAAACCATGTAGATGGAACAAATACCAACATTAGATGCAGGAACTCTAAGTTTGCATCAAAATAAGGAAAAATAATTTGGTGACTGGGCTCCAAGCTCTGTGACAAGAGGGTATTATGTAATTGGATGAAAATATGTTGATATTTAGAACCCTCTTCTTTTGGAACTAGGCTGATCACTGCTCCTATTGGCATTTCCTTTTTATTACAAAAATAATAATCCTACCTACTACTTTTTTGTGGATTTTTCTCGAGCCCATATTAGTTAATGCTTGCCGGTGTTTTCAATTTTAACGAGTCTGAAAAACTTAAAGAAAATTCTATATACTGTCCCATAGATTTTTATCGAGCCCGGGCCAGTTCCTGCTCACCGGTATTTTCAATTTTTAGGAGTATAAAAAAATTAAATAAAATTCCATATACTGTCTCGTGGATTTTTCTCGAGCCCGGGCTAGTTCTTGCTCGCCGGTATTTTCAATTTTTAGGAGTCTAAAAAAATTAAAGAAAACTCCATCTGGTAGATGTCGTCCTTATCCATTTATCTACATGAGAAAACAACCAACTTTTTTTATTTTTTTTAGTTACATTAAAAATGAAAAGTTCTATCTAATGACACACCTATTTACAAATATGTACACAGCCAAATTAATTCATGCAATCAAACTTACTGTGGTGGGTCAGTAGGAGCAAAAACCCCCTTGCTTACCAGTTGCATTTCGGAATTCTGAAGAACATTTTTGACAAAATCCTCTTTTGATAGAGGCTTATGATAAACCTTCAATCGATGCCCATTTACAACAAAGGGAGTCTGATTCTCATCAATGGTCTTTATCTTTACTGAACCATTTTTATAAATTGTATCAACTTCATAGGGTCCCAACCATCTAGTAGATAATTTACCTTTAAAATTCTTGAACCTACTATCATACAAGAGGGCCCAATCACCCAAATGAAAGGACTTATTTTTTATGTACTTTTCATACCATTTTGTCCTTTGTTCTTTTATAAGGGTGGTCCTTTGAAGAACATCTTGTCTGATATCATCAAGATCATTCAATTGTAATAACATTTGTTTTTGAGCCTCATCCAAATCCATCCCTAACTGCATGGCAGTCCTGAAGGTTTTTACTTGAAATTATTTGGGAAGTAGCACCTGCTTCCCATACACCAACTCATATGGTGTATGGTCTATTTTGTTTCTCCAAGTTGTCCTATAGGCCCATAAGGATTCAGGCACCCTATCAGCCTAGTCTTTGTGATGTAGCTGAAAATTCTTGGTAAGAATAGCCTCTATCACCTTGTTAGTTGATTCCACCTACCCATTTTCCTGAGGGTGAGAAGGAGAATATTTTCTATGCTTGATTATGTACTATTCAGTAAGAGCTTTGAACAAATTGGAGGTGAAATGGGTTCCATGGTCAATGACTATTTCTCGAGGTACATCGAAACGAGTAAATATTTCTTCAAAGAGAAAGTCTACCAAAGATTGTTCATTAGCAGAATATAAATCTTTAGCTTCCACCCATTTGGTCACATAATCTGTGCAGACCAATATGTACTTCTTCCTTCGATACATAGGGTTAGTGGGTCCTACAAAATCCAAATCCCATTTTTCAAAAGTTCAATTAATACCGGATCTTGGAGGTGCATCTCGTCATATGCAGTAGATTTTCCCATCCTTTGGCAATCATCCCAACTGGCCACATACTTTTTTGCATCTTTGAAAATATTTGGCCAATAGTAGTCGGACTGTAAAATCGTGTATGTTGTCCTTTTATCAACAAAATGACCTCCACATGGACCATCATGAAAGGTTCTAAAAATATTTTTCATCTCATCCTCCCGAACACACCTTTTGATCACCAAGTCGGGCCCAGTTCGGTATAAGTAATCATCATGCCACATGCAATTGCTACTTAGTTGGACAATTATTTGTTTCTCTCGGGAGGACAGATTATGAGGTAACTTTCCTGTTACAAGATAGTTGGCTGCATCTACATACCAAGGAGTGTGAGTAGAAATAGAAAATAGATTCTCATCCAGAAAATCATCATCTACTGGAGTATTATCACCTGCGTGAATGAGTCTAGACAAGAAATTAGCAAATAAATTATCTTTTCTAGACCTATCAATGATGGTGATATTGAATTCTTGTAGTAATAACAATTATCTAGTCACTCTAGAATTTGTAACATGCTTGTTCATTAAAAATATGATAGTTGAATGGTCGGTATGTACAAAGACTTCATACCTTGTTATGTAGTGTCTAAATTTGTTAATGGCATGTACTACTGAAAAAATTTATTTTTCCATGATAGTGTAATTTACTTCAGTATGTGAAAGATTCTTGCTGACAAAGTTTATAGCATAAGGAATTTGGCCTTCCCTTTGTCTTAAGATAGCCCCCAAAGAGGTATCTGAGGCATCTATGCAAATATGAAAAGGAAGAGACCAGTTTGGTCCTCTCAAAACAGGGGCACTTGAGAGCTTTGCTTTCAAGATTTCAAAGGAGATTTGACATTGTTCATTCCAACAAAATTCAACCTCTTTTGTTAACAGTTTGAATAGTGGGGAAGCTAGATTTGTAAAATTTCGAATGAACCTCCTATAGTAACCAGCATGCGCTAAAAAAATTCTGACTTCTTTCTGTGAGCTAGGGATTTTAATTTGGGAAATAATGTCAATATTGGTAGGGTCTACTCCTATTCTTGTATCGAAGATGTGGTGACCTAGAACAATTACTTTAGTGAGCATCATTCTATAATTTTCATGACTGAGTGAAAGGTTGGTTTCTTTACACCTAACCAGTACTTTCTCCAAATTGTCCAATGCCTGTTGGAAATCATCCCCATACATTGTGAAGTCATCCATGTAGACTTCTACACAGTCATGGGTCAAATCAAAGAAAATGGCCAAGACAACCCTTTGAAAGGTAGCAGGGGCATTACACAAACCAAAAGGAAGAACCCTATAGGAATAGGTCCCCCAGGGGTAGGTAAATGTGGTTTTATCCTGGTATTCTGGTGAAATTTGGATTTGATTATAACCACTAAACCCATCCTAGAAATAAAAATACCTATTTCCAGACAAAGTGTCCAAGACCTAGTCTATGAAAGACAAAGGAAAGTAGTCTCTGTAGGTAGCTTTGTTCAATTCTTGAAAGTCCACACAAATCCTTCATTTACCATTTTTCTTAAGGACATTAACTAATGGGGAGACCAACTTGTTATCTGATAAAGGGTAGATGAAATTTTCTTGCAGGAGTTTCTGGAGTTCTTCTTTTACTATGTCTTTCAAGGATGGATTCATTCTTCTTTGGGGTTTCCTAACATGTATGATTTGATCATTAGTGTAAATATGATACATAAAAGTGTCTGGATGTATCCCTTTCATTTCAGAGTAATCCCATGCAAAAGCACCATATTTCCCTTGAATCATCTGTACCAACTTTTGTTGTTGATCTGTTTCTAAGATAACATTGATATACAAATATTTTACAGGACTGATTTCAATAGCTTGAATAGCTGATTATTTCCCTTCATCTATTTGTAAAACGGTGGCTATTGTAGAGGTGAAAGTGTGCCAGGTTTCTTGGAATTCAGATCTAAAGATATGTGTATACTTAGGAAAAGATTGAGGATATTCAATGCATTCTGAATCAGCCAAGAATAGGCTTAAGATTTGTTCTTTAGTTTTCTCTTGAACTCCTTTTACCTATTCAAGTGTCAACAAGGGTTGAGTGCAGTCCTCCTCCCCACAGAGATTCTCCAACCAAAGAGGAAATTCGGTGGTTGGTTGGGTAGGGGTAAAAAGGATAAGTTTTTTACTTTGAGTGTCAATGGAAATTGTCATCTCTCCAGACCGACAACTAATAAATGCATCAAAAGTGGCCAACCAAGGTCAACCAAGTACTACTGGATGTCCTGGTTTGGAGGATTTGGGATGAATCACTAAGATATCCACAATGTATTCCCAAGAATCCAAGGTAACTTTTATATCATCTAAACTTCCTGCTAGGGTTATGACTGATTTTTTTGCGAGCTCCAACAAATTTTGTGTTGGTCTTAGGTGATTTAGTTGCAGCATTTGCATAGTGTGAACCGACATAAAATGTATTGTTTCCCCTAAATCAATAAGTGTGTTTGGAAAAGAAACATTGTTAATTTCTATGGTTACCATTGGGTTTCCTGGATCACTATATTTGGATGGCATTTTTAATATAAACTCTGACAATTGTCCAACCACCTGTATGACACAGGGCTCCTTTCTCTTCCTCCCTATTTTTTTAATGCAAATATCCCTTACAATCTTATCATAAATAGGTATATCCTGGATGGCCTCAAGTAGGGGGATATTCACACATATATTTCTAAGTTCAGTCTCTAGATTATGTCCTAGAGGTTCCTCAGATTTCTTCACAAGTAACCTTTCTGGATAAGGAGGATGATTCATTTTCTAAGGTGTTTCTGCTATGTGAGAAATGTGAGGAGGAGTTTCTTGTTGTACAAGGGTGTTTCTTTATTCATTTAATTGGTTATCCCTTTTTTCTTCTCTTTGATCTGTTTGATTATCTATTTGTTCTTCTTCTTAAACTGCATGATTATTTACTTTCTCTTATTCTCGAATAACCATAGTAGGATTTGGTTTATTTACAACCCTCCCTGATCTTAATTCAATTCCATTAAATGGAGAAGGAGTTATTATGTAAGTGGGGAAGTTTTGTACTTCAAGTTTTTGTACAGGTTGTGTAGGTCTATTATTTGGATTAGGGATAGGTTGTGCAGGAATAGGGGTAGGTTGAGGAGGGTTTTGAATATGTGTAGCTTGCATTTGTTGCTACAGATTTGGATTCATAGGCAATGCAATTTGTTGTTGTTGCAGCTGTGGAGGTGGAGGAAGAGTAGGAGGATTAAATCCTAGGAGCAACTGAGAAATATTGGAAGGGTATTGTGGGTAGGTGGGAAAGTTTGTTGGTTGAAAGGTAACATTCCCATATGCAAGCCCTCTCCATCCTTGTTTCCAAGGTTGGATTTGTGGTTGTTGTGGTGACCATTGATGATAAGACATGGGAGGTACCCATTTTTTTTGTGAATATTGTGTGGTAGGGTCTACAGACATATTGGGATTTTGTTGTCTCCATGGCCTCTTAGGGGGGTAGGATGTTTCGTGAGTTTCTCCCCCTCCCTTGAAAATGGATTTAAGTCTAGGAAAATAAGGGCACTCATTGGTAGGGTGATCCTCTGTACAAAGGCCATAGATTTCAATAACATTAAGGGGGAATTCCTTTTCAGGATTCATTTTCCTACACCGATGACAAAAAATTTCCAAAGCAACATTCTCTTCTTCTTGTTTCCTTTTAATTTTGATGCTATCAAGTTGGGAACTGATGGTGTTTAGGATGTCTGTTTTGAAGTTTTCTAGTATGTTCCCCAATTCAATCCTAGTAACACCTCCTGGTATGGATTTAAAAATTATGTTTGTAGGATCCCTTACACTTTTTCCTATTTTCTGTTGACTGTGGGAGTATATTTTACAATACTCTATTATGTCTGCAAATGGTTTTTGGTACACATCTCCAGAACTCATGAGGTTTAGTACTTCAACAAAGTCATCCCTTGCACCCTTTAGGAATATAGTCGTAACTCTGGATGTATCTAAGGAAAGTTGCTTTGTCTTCTGGTAGTTGTATAGGAACCTCTCTAGGTAATCTTCCAAGATTTATTCCTCATATTGTTGTATCTGAAATATATCATTCCTAGCATCCCTAGGTATACAGTAATCTTGATATTTCTGGAGGAAGATCTACTTCATACCATCCCAATATAAGATAGTGTGTTCTCTTAGGCTCATAAACCACCTTAGTGCTAAATATTTTAGTGTAGTTGGAAAGAGTTTTAATTTTTGTGCATTATCAGTGTAATTATAAATTCTACATAGTATATTAAATTCAAAAAAAAATGAATCAGGATCTTTTGTTGACATACCATGGAAGTGAGGCAGTGAGGACAATGGAATATTCTTCATAGCAATGTCTCTGGCGATGTCCAGTATTGGGAATCCAAATCTATTTGTTTCATTAGTTTCATTTCCTTCCTTTTTTTCCATATATCTGAACAGTTTGTAGGGTCGTGGCAATGTCTCTCCACTAAGTGATGGTTCAACCAATGGGTTTTTTGGTATATCTAACTGTTCCAATGCCTTGTGTGGTTCCCCAATTGCATATGAAGCTTCCTCTATCACTACCTCTATTTATTTTCCAGCTCCTCCTTCTGATGGGGTCACCATTGCTTCCTCTCTTGCTTGTTGTATTATGCTTTCAATCTGAACAGTGGCTTCAAATTTAGTGCCTTTGGATGTTGTTTCAATTTCTTCTTTTGATATTTCTCCTCTGATAATTTTTCCTGCATTAATTTTAGATGAATTAGTGTGCGGGGGGGTTCTTGTTGTTTGTTTTTCTAATTTTTCTGAAATTTTTGAAGCAGTAAATCTACCTTTATTATCCATATACCTACTCATAAAATAAATTATAATATTAAAACACAAACTTATAACTATCAAAAGTAAGGGGACAACCTAACTTTGGAGCAACCCCACCAAAGTGGATGTGTAGGTTCTTATGTCTCGTCTTATTGTCTTCTCTCCACCCTCAGATTGTCCTTAAATCTAATCCAAACTCATCAAACCAATAAAAAAATGCTACCTATTATCATTACAACTCCCCAACAATGGCACCAAAATGTTGGTGTATAAATATGTTCAATATATTACACTCATTTATATATCAATCTGGGATTCATAATCAAAAGAGTTTCTACACTATATGTGTCGAGAACAGGTAACCTACTATATGTGTTGAATCTAGATTAAACAAGAAATAATTAATAACACAATACTCTGCTTCTAGAATTTCTGAATACTTTGCATGACTTTAAACTTAGAAGATAAAACTGATAACAAAACTTCTCAAACAAACACTCAATTAAAATTTCTTTTTTAGGTGACAAGTCTGTTCATTCCAAGCTTATGAAATAGAGAGATGAACTCAAGATCTTGTTCCTTGTAGCAATAGAAAATAATAATCAACAATCAACTTTAGTCACTCTTAAATAGAAATCAATCACAACTCTATTCTATTCAATCAAACCTCCTTTAGGACAGGAAACAACCAACATGACTGAGAGACTTCATTATGGAACATGAAGATAAGAGATGAAGTACTATGGTTCATGTACCCACTAAGAAAATCACAATTAAAAACTTAAAATAATAGCATTTTCTTAACAATCCCACACATCATACTCTCATATATTAAATGTCAACCTACATAAGTAGGAAAGGAAACTATATGTTATGTCCAATGTCTAATTACTCACACTAATTTAGAAGCAAGCGATTCTATTTTGAACTTTAAAATATATTTGAAATCATTGACAACACACAACTGTTAAATACTCACACAATCACAAAAAGCATGTACAGGGAGGTTTAACTTGGTTGGGGCAGTGGGCCCTTGCCGAACCAACAAGGTACCTCTAAAAAGATAACAGACTAAAAATTTCTAATCAAACTCATGAATTGCACAACAGATCATTTGTATTTCTTCAACTTGTAAATTGAATCAACAGTTCATCATCTCATACATTATGACAATATGTTATATCATTTTGTTCTTGCTACTTGGTTTATTACATCCATCTTATTCTATCGCCTATACAACATCCCTTATAAATAAGGTGAGTCGATACTATCAAGATCTAAGGATAAGTATCAAATAATTTTTAAAATATTACAATTGGCATTTCATATTGAAATTCTAGGGATGGACTTCATGCTCATGACACAAAGTGCATGAGTGATGAAGTCTATCGTGATCTCAAAAACTTCTTTAGAGACTTCAATCCAGCTGACTTCTTGGAATCTCCATCAGCATACTCGTTCAACATGCAAATTTTGGAAATAGGGGTTTTGTACTGGATCAAACACAGTTGCAACCATGAGTACCGGATTAGGTGAAAAGGATGTAGTAGATCAGGCGCAAGACTGGTACGGATGTAGTGTTGAGTATGTTGGTATTGGATGTAGTGTTGAGTGTGTTGGTACCGGATGCAATGTTGTGCGGTTAGTACTAGAATAGGTGGAACCTTTGTACTAGAATAGGTGGAGCCTTGGTACTGGAATAGACTGGGTACCGGATCGCAGTAAACTCAAGAAAACATAATCAAGCATTTAATTGAATTAACTCAAGAAAACTAAACAAATCATGCCTTAATCATAAGTTACCTCTCTATTCATATGGACAAGGTCATCAAGTGTATTTATGGAGGAAAAAATCAAGTATATACACATAGCATAGGTAAAATAGGCTTAGAGAGAGGGTAATATAGGACATTATAAGTGTCAAAATGGAGACTCAACAATATATATGTATGTACGTATGATAACTCTAAAGAAATTTTTAAACTTACAGATGATATTTCATGAAGTTATGATTTATTTCTCTATTTCTTAGCTTATACAATTTAATTATAAATAGTAGAAGGCTTCTTAGCTTATTAGATTTGAATATGGATAATGCAACAATATTTCCTATGAAATAATTTGTCTCTAATTCAATATAATTTGTATTGTTTTTATTATTATTAATAAGTACATACAATGTTTGAAAGTAACATTGAATTTTAAATTATGGGGTGATTTCGGCATGTCATTATTTATAGTTTGGTACTTGAAGTGATAAACTGTCCCTAAAGGAGTGTTAATTTTAAAGTTGATTTAATGCTTTTGTCTGCAATTTTTTATGTATTTTATGCCATGGTTTAAAAAATGTTACAATTTTAACCCCCCAGAAAGATACCATACCAATGAAAGAACCACTTTTTGATTCAAGGGTGATTTTAAGGTTTTGGTTGAAACACACTAGTTGTTAAGGTTGTGGTTTTAAACAAATCATAATTTAAAAACTAGAAAAAAAGTGTGTTATTGGTAGCAACATTTTTCATTTCAAGGGATGATTTCAAGGTTTTTATTTAGAAATATTGTGTTTTTAAGGTCATGGTTTAAAAGGTTATACTTTTAACCTAAAAAAAAATCATATTCTATTGATAACACCACTTTTCAAGTCATGCATAGATTTTGAGTTTTTTAATGCAAAAGCACGAGTTTTAGGGTCAGAGCTCTCATTTTGAATTCATAGTTCTCATTAATTCTGTAAAACATGTTCATTTACTCAATGTTGAATGTGGAGAATCTAATCCATCTATCTATACTCAATGAGGAAATTTGAAAGTTGGAGCATACCAAAACCCTAACCCTAATCCTACATGACCATGGACATATTAAAAACTGCATTGCAAGGGAAGAAAGGGATTTAATTTTTATTGTAATGGTTTATTGTTCCATAGTTGAATAAAGAAAAGGTGTAGGTGAATTTTAATTTGAGAAGAAAAGAGAAAGGATTGATCCTTCATTTTCTCTCTAGGTTTTCCCACCTTTGATTTCCTAGGGTACACTTTGTGTTCAATGTGTGTTGTAATTTTAATCATAAAAAATCATTTCATAAAAGGGTGCAACCTCATGATATTTTCAATATCATTTAAGAGTTGTTGTGATGCACTATGCAGTGAAACATTGTGTATGTTTTCTTCATTAGTGTAAAGAAACCTACAAACCATTTGTGGGTGCTATTTGGAGGATATTAAAAAAAAAATTATGTTATGAAAAGTGGGAGCCATATGAGATATAGTCTATTCCATCTATGATTAAGGATTCATTCCTCTATTTCTAATTTATCAGCCCTATCATCTCACTCAAAATGTTTGAACAGAGAATTGGATTCAATATGGCTTCGGTACTTAAAAATTTGTGGAGACAATTTATATTTCTTTGGAAGATGCATTTGAGCGACAAGCTATGCATTGTGTAGGTCAATTCAATGGTGATGTTGATAGTCTTGAGATACATATTTTGAGGTGCGAAGAAATCACTAATACCAAGAAATCGTCCTTGAAAGATCAACGGGAAATCCTTACAAAGACCTTGTGTCAACCATGCATGTTGATTTTTTATTCTTGCAGCAATCGCATGTTTTCCCTAAAGGAGAGGACCAAAAACTATTTGCAAAGATTGAAAAACAATGGAAACCACCCAGAAAGTGTTAACTATGTTTGTTGTTTGTATGAAAACCATGTAGATGTAATGATAGATATTCAGATTTTTTTTTGTATATATATATATATATATTACCAACAATAACTTATGGTAATAACACAAACTGCTCAGGTAACCCAAGTGATATGTGTTGGCTAGACAAGAGGCCAACTGCATTTAAGATTGCCAAGAACATATTGTGGTAAATGTGATAATGTGCCTTGTGGCATTGGTAAGTGTTGACATGAGACTCTGGTATGCTCACATTGTTTTTATAGAGTGTAGAACCTTCGAGGAACCTTGAATAATCTATTGTGCGTTAATTTGATTTGTTCATCCCTAATGCTTGAGAAAGTATTGAGGAAATATGCACAATTGAAAGTACTATTGTTGATCTTGATGGACTAATTTTCTCATGGATCTCTGTGAAGACTAATGATGAAGCATAAATTGTTTCATGAATGTGCATTTTGTTAGATAACCATAACAAGATTATCTCTAGTTGGAGGATCAACATAAATGGATTTCAAAAATTGGTATTAGTCACCATCTTAATTTATGCAATTGTATTATTCTTTAAAATGATATATGAATGTAAGAATTGGAGTGATGTTTGTAACCTTCAGTTTTGTTATTCATGATTGTATAGTTTTGATAGGGGGTTGTTACCCTATCAAAAGAGTGGGTCATGTATTGTATGTGGATTCTTAAGGTTGTAAGCTTCGATTTGAGTCAAGAATGACCATGTAATTTGCAATTCCTGAAAAAAATAGTAGTCTTGAACTTCTTGAGGAATTTGTTTTCTAAATCAAGACTTAGTGAGTGAAGCTAATAGATTTGTAAGAAGTAGTTTCTCTAGAGTGTTGTGGAAGATATCATGCTTCCTAGTTTCATCGTATAAACATAGTTCATTCTACCTTTATGGTATAAACATAGTCCTTTGTATGGGTACTAACAAAAATGAGTTGTTGATAATGGAGTTTCAAAAATTTAGGTTTCTCATTACTTTGTGTTATTTTTTTTTAATATGTTATTTTTCTTATGTGAATTCATAGTTTGGGTGATCCAGGTGGATATCAGTGGCCACCCACCTATTCCACTGGCTCAAAAAATAGTTTTCCACCTTGGCAGTTTTTCGGCAGTTTTTCGGGTTCCAAACTTCTGGGGCCGTTTTGAGGCCCTAAACGACATTTTTTGGGGATTTGGGGCCCAGGTGACTAATAAAGGAAATTACCTGGGCCAATCGAAAATGTTTCTTCTTGGTTATACCTTTGCAATGGGATATCGTGCGCCTAAAATGTAGATCATATGCAAAAGTTGCGACCTTGGGAAGTTGATGTACTAACTTACCCAAACAGGGCCCACGTGACTTTTGGTGCTTCATCTCCCAGGGTTAGGTTTTTGGATGTCTAGGGTTTTTGACATTCCTATTTATTGTAAAATTCCTTCAGAGCCTGATTGTAACCATTTTCTTGTGAATGAGGGCAACCATCACATCTCTTCTGAGAGATAAGCCACCACCATTCCAGCAAGCTTGTTTTTCGTTGCATTTTACAGTTCCAACTTATTTCCTTCTTGAATAGAAAACCAGTTTTACTGTATCTCTGTTATTTTGTGTTAAGCATCTTTTAATAATCTATATTCATTTCATTATACTCATAAAATATGGATCAGTGGTATTAGAGAAGTCTACTCCTTGTCATCTTAATTCATGTCCCCAATGAGCTCAGGGTACAAAGAATTGGGTCTCGAGATTGTTTCTCTTGAGGAAAAAATCACTCACACACCCAAGCGACCTATCATGGCAGGAGAAAAGAAAGATGACAGGATAGGATATCCTTTCAAAATGTTGCTTGAGGAATCCCTCATGCAACAGAGGAACGACATGATGGATAGTTCTGTGCAAATCCTTTTGCGGCTACCAATAGGCAACACATCTTCCTCGAGTGGAGGCGTCGCCCCCTTTAAAGTACAAATCAA
>JASDQU011101469.1:5654-36510 GCA_032191745.1 Picea mariana
AAAACAAACATAATCAACCCACCTTCTAACCTCCACAGGAGGAACACAAAATAAGTTGGTAGTCTAAGTTACAATTTTGGGGATATGGATCAAAATAACTCCCCATCATCATTTCTCATTTGAAACTTAGAAAGGTGTGAATTAGGGTGCCAGAATCCTCCCACTCAAGCATTCCTATACCATAAGGCAGGTAGATACCCATGAAAGGTCAAAGGCCGAGGTCAAGTTGTTCTTTGTGTGCCTCCTTGGGTCACCCAACCCTTGGAAGGCATCCGTCTTGTGACCGATTTTTTAGGCCAAAAACCTAAATGTAGTTCTTGATGGAGGTATCTTAGTAGCCAAAACTTAGGATTTATATACCCAATGTGGCAGTTGTGGGCTGCAATTGCACCTCAGTTCTATTTTGAATGATTGTTGGGAAATATCGCCAATACTTCTGGGATATGCCCACTTCATCCCTCATTATAACTGATTGTTCGTCCCTTCACTAGTTTCTCCTCAAGTGGGTTATGGCCACACTGTCAAGAGATTTTTTGGAGGTCTATTTTAATTTGAGAGGAATAACATTACATCGAACAGAACATGAGAACTTTTTATTTGATTTATTATTTCCCAAATGAGGAGTTACAAAAATCTCAAACCATTATTCACATTGTCTTGATGGATGTTTTTTCACCACTTGAAGTACATACAATTTTATGAATAGATTCTTTCAAGTAATTTTAAAGCATCTTTTCCTATCATTCCTCACCACCATTTACACACACCCACTTCTGAGCTAGAATCATAGGGGAACCACAAAATCCCCGTTGTTTTAGATTCTCGAGAATTTTACCCCTTATTTTGGGTGATGTCCCTAATCTTGTTGAGACATCAAAAGTACCATCACATACCCGATTTAGTGCTATGATACTCAGACTCATATTACTAGGAGCCACTTTGCTTGGAACCAATATCCCAAGAAATTCCCAAACAAATCCTCCACCATAAGGAAGCGCAACCCAAAATTTTTCACAAAGTAAAACCTCCCAAGGAACCACTTCCTCACACAACATGGAAGGATCCATTCCTATCATGCCTTTTTTGGATTCACACAATATCCATGATATAACTAAACCAATGAATGATCCCATATTGCATGACCCCACTTGGCCAAATATGCCCACAAAACTACCTTTAGACATCCCTAAGTTTGAAGGGAAAATTGGAGAGGACCCTGCCAACCATGTCATGTCCTTCCACTTATGGTGATATTACAATAGCATAATGGAAGATTCCATTTCTCTACGGTTATTTCATAGAACCCTCACTAGCATAATAGCCTAATGGTATGTGGACGAAAATTCTGGAGCCCTCCAAACATTTGAATCATTAGCCAAATAATTCCTGTCATTTTTTCAACTTCCCATTTGTCATGATACCGTGTATGAAATCCTGTCCGAATGAAAACAAAACATTGCTACTCACATTTCAAACCATATTCATGAACAGTGTAGACGTCGCAACCTTTGTAAAGCAGACATCACCCCTAAAAAAAGGCTAGATTGGTTCCTTTGATTGCTCGTTCCCACCCTTTCTAAAGACATGGCCACAACTCTCCCCTAAATAGAATATGAATCCATCATTAAGGCCCAATCAGGGTACCTATACACTATCCTTCGAGATGCTCCTCGTCCTTTTCCCTTTGGTCAGACAAACCTAGAACATCGCATGTTGTTGATGGGTTGATTGGCTCCATGGCTCATACTAAACCACACACACAATCAGTACCCACATATGGGACCAACCCCTACTTTCAACCATAAGGGGGAGAGTCATATTACCCTCCCCCACCCTGCCACCACCATTCATGGCACCTCTTCTTCCCCCCATGGGTACCCAGTTACCCAAATCCCTTCCCCGACCAATCCCTATTCCGCAATCGGTTCCTCAACCAACAACGTCCTATCCACCTAGTAATAATGGATATACCCCCACTTATTACAACCCATATGGACCCCCACATGGTAACCCATACTATCCATTCTCAGGTCTATCACAACCTATCGCACCCCCACATGGACAACACCAGGCAGGGGTCAATTTCATTAATCAACCTTCCCCCCTTCAATATGTTCAATCTTTTGAACATTTGAATGCGACCTATGCATCTCACAAAACCAACAATAACCAAAAGAAAGAAAATAATTGGAACCAGGGACAAGGAGGGAACCCCCCCCAAAAAAACCCCAAGCTGGAGGAAACCAACACCAACCCAGCCAAAATCTCCAAGGAGGAAATAATAACAGTCAACCCTAACAAGGGAGAGATAAAAACCTTCAAACCAATTACTCTTTCACATTATGTGGAAAGTATGGCCATTACACTCACCATTTCCCTCAAATTGTCGATTACAAATGGATGAAGGACACCATGAATCCTCAGCGGGCTCCCAACACTCAAAGTCCACCTCAAGGAAATCCCGCTTATATACCACCACCACCACCACCAACAGTATTACAAATTCATATCCCACATCAAGGATTCATTAATACTCAACTAGAGGTAGTCCAACGCCCACACCCACAAGTGCAGTTTCCTCCACCTGAACAACAACATCCAAGGAACGCCATTGACTGCAACATGCTTCTTAGTACTAAAGTGGAAATCCTCTTACAAACTCGTAATCGCCAATATGATACATCCCATGATCCATTACCCACCACTTCAGATGATCCCCAACCACCAATTAGACAACCGTTGATGATCCCTTGTCCTAACATTGAATCCATCACCCACATTCCTTGCACACCCTTATGAAGGAATGTGCATAACCCTCATTCTAGGTCCACCGATAGATACAATATTATTTATGACCTCACTCAATCACCTATTTCCATGTCAGTTATGGAAGTACTTCAAACATTCCCTTCCCAATGAAAGGCATTACTTTCACAATTGAGGGAAGTAGATCCTTTCTACACCCATCTAATCACATTTGACTTAGACAGATCTGACCCATGAATTTGATCATTAGTCTCCTTCCAAATTCCTGTATAAATCTGGAATAACACAGTCCATACCTACATCATAGGCCTGGGAGAATCTAATTGCATTATGTCCAAACCAGTTTGGAAACAACTTGGTTCACTAGATTTGATCCCCTCTGCCATCATGCTTCAAGATTATGATGGCCACCCATCCCAACCAAAAAGCATGTATCAAAATGTGTTGGTTGTGCTAGGGGGTGAAATAATTCTATTGACATTGAATTCATTGACGCCCAATTGGAATATAATATCCTCTTTAGATGAAGATACATGTACGCCATGCAGGCTATAGCTTCCTCAGTCTTTCATACCATTATCTTCCCTCGCAATGGGAAAATTTCCACCATTTATCAATTGACCCACCACAAACCCAACCAATCAAGGCACATTGATAACATCATGCCATTGATCCGCTCTAGCACCAACTTAGTCCCAATGACAAATGTTGGACCAAGGCTATTTTAAGATCCATCTTTTATTGGTACATACCAACACTTCCCACACCCCACTACTGTTTTTGTGTGCTTCATCATAGCCAATGGAGTTGAGATACCTAACCCCTCATCCATTGATAACTCACCATAATCAACTACCCCTCCCACCAAATACTTCCTAATGAACTCTTCATACAAACTCCTCAAAACGGAACATCTGAGAACTCACCACCCATGGTTCAAATCATTGTTTGGTACATGGTTCCATAGGACATCACCCAAATTACCTTCTTTTACCCCCCCCTGGAGTAATAGCATACCAAGTTTTTGCTAACCTCACTTTACCTAACATGGCCATTTCCATCCCTGTATGGTATCTAGAACCACCAACTATGGTATCGGGTTTATCCCTTCCACCACAACTTTCGGTCTTATTACCACGATCAGTGGCTCACGCAACCACTCACCCAATAGGTCACACAGTTGGAGGTAATATTACCATTGAAGGAGACCCTACCTCTAGAACAGGGGGCACTTCCACAAACTAATGAGGCACACGTAAAAATAAGAAACTCTCCTTCCCTTCCCCACCCCACATACCACCTCCATGTGCCTTTTACAACACCAGTGGACACCCTACCAATATTTACCCCGCTTTACCCGAGTTATGGAATCTCCAAACCTCCCAGTTTGAGAAAAAAACACGCTTTCCCCATTTTTTCTCAATACAGCCATTATACACACCATTTCTCATCTCTCCCTCAGTTTTAGGACACTCTCGCAGTAGTGCACAAGACCACATTACCCAAATCATCCCTACCCATCTCCTTGGTACAAGTAGTTACTGACATTCTCTATATCTCTACTTCAATAACAAGCGCATGTGACACCCTTGTGCACTATGCCTCCGAATGGACCATTACACATACCATATTCCACTCATTATTGAGATACACACATGTTGGAGGGCCTCCATTCCCCTCATTCCACCAAGTGTACTACCCCTGGTGAAACCAACAGTGAACAATCACCATCCAATTAGTATGGGCATGACTAACTATCATCCATCAACCCTCTTTTTCATTCCACCATGATGCAAGGAATTTCCCCCAACCCCCCCCAAACTCCCATATAACACTGGTTTATGAGATTCCCCCTGCTCCATACTGTAGTACATTGAATCCATACCTAGCTATTTGGTTCATGACCTATGTTGACAACTCTTATGCATCACCCATAGGTCCATCTACCTCAGGGAATAATAACACTATCCAACCATCACTGAATACTCCCCTGAATCTTGACACCCCACATTTTCCCATTAAAGAATCCCTATACTCCATCACATTTCAGTCTGATGAAGACATTTTAGAATTCCTCTGCACACCCGATTACCCTTGGGATGTGTTTCACCATCGATCCCTTTTTTTGGCACACAACACATTTCAACCACTCACAAACACCCCTATTGATTCCATCAAAACAAAATATTTCATCCCTTCTATTCATGTAGATTGATTCAAGAATATGACACCCACCCCCGAAGCCTTTGAAGAAGGTAACATGGCCAATATCTCACCCACCATCAAAATATACATTTCTCTCAAACCCAATGTCGTGTAAGAAGTCACCCTGGGGTAGCATGTTCCCCAGAGAAAATAATCACATACAAAGCCTTATTTTAGGAATATCGAGATGTGTTTTCGTGGTCATACACAAAAATACTCGGATTAGACCCAGCAATTGTCGAACATCGCATTGACACTTGGCCTAATGTTGCGCCTATTTTACAAAAGAAATTCTCCCTCCACCTTTCCAAAGCCACGGTTATCAAATATGAGGTTGATAAACTCCATACAGTTGGTTTGATATGTTGATTAAGGTTGGTTGTCATTGATGTCAACCCTTGAAGAAATCCCCATATCACAAAGGTTGGGTAATGGACCAAAGATTGTTTGATGTAAATATGACTCATTATTGTCTTTTCATGGTTGATAATAAGTAGAAATGGATGAACTCCAAAGTGGTCCCCTTATGGTGAAAGCCCTCACGGGAAGACGCTTTGTGGATTGAGTTATCCTAGAAGTATGGTTAAAGAACCCATGATTATTTGTGGAATAATGAGATGAACACCAATGAATTTTTCATTGAAACTATCCTATATGAATAGCGATTTTCATTCCATTTCCAATGGTATGTGGAATGTCACATAACTCCTCATGGTTAGAGAGTTATGACCATGAGAAGTTGGAGAACTCAGGTTTGGGTAATGGACCCAAGTTTGTTTGATGGATAACGGTATGAGTTTTGATATATTTTTAGGTAATACTATTCTATATGGATATTACATTTCATTCAATTTCTGTTGGTATGTGGAACATCACATAACTCCTCAAGGTTTGAGAGTTATGGCCTTACGAAGTTGGAGGACCCTCATATGTCATCTAGAAGCCCCAAAAGGTCAAAGTAGTCAAAGTGGTTTAAGAGCTTTTAAAAGGTAAATAATAAATTGAACTGATGAGTGTACTATAATTCAAAGAGAATACAAAATAAATTAATTCAATAATAAATTTAATCGAGAAATTAGAAGTGGGTTAACCCTAAAATAAGGAAAGTGGGCAAAGTGACCTAGAAGATGTTTTTAAGGAAGCTACTTGGAGAGTATAAATAAGAGGAAAGGCTCTCTCATTTAAGACACGCTTGAGAATATTGAATACCTATAGGTGTCTGAGTAAAAAAAAGGATATCTAGGCCTAATTTCCGAGAAAAGTGAAGAAAAGAAGGCCGGAATTCAAGGAAGGATAAATTCTTTTGATGATGCTTTCTAAGGTATGGTTTTTTCAGGTCATCTCACCATTTTCATCATAACTTTTTTTCTAGAATGACTCAGACAATGAAATTTATATTCCATTCAGGAAACATATCCAAGTATCCGTGGTAAAAAATTCATCTTGTGGTTCATTGTATTTTTGGAGTTACACTCCATGGAAAATACGGTTTGTGGCTAGTCCTGAAACTAGTAAAAAATAAGTGTTTCGGGTAAAAATGTCATAACTTATTCATAACAGATCCAAATTCAGTAATAAAAAATGTTTTGGTTAGATTACAATATTTAGTATGTTTTTTAACAGTTTCATATCCATTCAACAAATTTTCTGTGTGGGGCACGCTCTACAAGGTCGATCTCTAGAATAAGCCAGAATTCAGCAAGGTGTGTCATTTTTTACATAACTCCTTTTCTGAGAGGTTCCAAGTAGTGACACCTGGAGTAATTGCATAAAACACATTGAAGAACATTTTTTATTAGTTTGATATCTTTATTCATTACAGGTACAAAGTTATGATTATTTCAAGTTAGGGTTGTTGACTAACCTAAAACTAGTCTTGTGAGACTAAACAAATGTTTGATGAAAATGCTAGTCTCTTGTTGTTAAAGTTAAGGAAGGTTTGAAGGTATGTGATCATATAAACCAGGTCTATTATAGAGTTACAAATCATATTTGGATGATGAAATTGATGAGGGATTTTGGTTGAGGTACATGTTGGGTACATGCTTGAGACAAGTAGTTGATGAGTTGGCACATACATGAGGTGTATAGTTGATGATATTGGTACATATTGATGAGTCATATTTGATGAGTACTTGACACATTATTGGTATATACTTGGTACATGGTTGGTTTCACTTATTTATGGTACAGGTTGATTACAGATTGTTTGGTACCGGTTGGTTCACGGTTGATGCACTTATTTATGGTACAGGTTGATTATATATTGTTTGGTACAGGTTGGTGCATGGTTGATGCACGTGTTTATGGCACAGGCTGATTACAGGTTGATGCATGGTTCAGGTTTATTGGTACATGTTTACAACAATATATCTCATAGTGATAGTGCGACAGTGGTTCCATCATTCTACTTTTACTTCAGGGAGGTTGGACGAGGCAAGGACAAGCGGTTGTAGCCACCTTCCAGTTGTAGTTAGAGAACATAGGGGGTTGTAGCCTCTTTCTGGTTGTATCTAGAGAATTGGGGAGTTGGAGCTTCCCTTAGATTGTAGCCTGAGAAACTAGGGGGTTGGAGCCTCCTTCTAGTTGCAGCTGGAAAACAAAGGAAGTCGGTGCTTCCAATGAATGTAATTATTCAATAAATATAAGATAAATCATTCCATGGTTTTCTCCCAATTTGGGTTTCCACATAAAACACTGGTGTACTGTGTATGTGTGTGATNCCAGTAATCCAACATGATATACCCCATTGCATACATACACTAGGTTTCAAACCCTATTTCAGTCAATAAAAAATAGGGCACCCTTCGCATTTGCACAAACTTCCGCAACCTCAGCCAAGATTTTTCCAAAGAAAACTTCCATACTCCCTTCATCAAACAAGTCATTGATGTCCTTGTTTTTCATGAAGTCCTCTCCCTCATAGACGGCTTTTCAGGCTACAACCAGATCCAAATCTGGTAGGAAGATCAATACAATACCGCATTCACAACCCCATGTGGCACCTTATCCTATAGACTTATGCCCTTCGGAATAAAAAAAATCGAGGCCACTTTCCAACGCGCGATGACATGTTCCTTCCACGATCTCACTCATATCATCCTTGCCTACTTAGGCAACCTCACCGCTTGATGCAAGAAACACTCCCAACACATAGAATATCTACGGATCACCTTTTAATGGTGTCGAAGATACAACATATGGCTCAATCCTATTAAATTTTCCTTTTGCGTCACTACAGGCCGCCTATTGGGATTCATAGTATCCCAATAGGGAATTACCATATACCCCCTTAAATTTTAGGCAATCAACAAGATTCCCCCTCCCAAAAAATTACGTCGGTTGCAAAGCCTCCAAGGAAAAGAAAACTTCTTACGGAATTGCATCCCTAACTACGCCATTCATTCCCATGGATTCCTACACTACTCCACTGACACATCTCGTTTCATTGGGACCATCATGCCTGAAGCTCGAAGTGTCGGAGAGCCGAAGTAAATCATGATCATATCAAATAGATCTCAGTCGTCATATCGTCCGAAGTAAATCTCAAGCGTTGGATCATCCGAAGTGGATCTGGGTCATCTGATCGAGAAGAGACGTGGCGTAAATATGTGGACTCCAGGTAAATACCCAAAGTAAGACTCAACTGTCTGATTCAAGGACATGTGGCAGATCTCGTCAGTAAGGACATGTGACAGACCACATAAGAAAGGACACATGGCACAGTCAGATAGTGACAAGTGTCAAGTTGAAATCGACATTTCAGTTACGTGCAAATCAAGAATCATAGTGACACGTGGCAAACACTCGGCTCATGCCACATCACCAAGTGACGTAAGAAAGTTACGTCACTGTGGGAGTTTTACTTCAGGAGTTTCTCCACTAGCAGATTCCCTAAGTCCCGAAGTCCCGAATGCCAAAGTCCCGAAGCGGACATGATTCATCCGATCTGAAGATCACTTCAGGTGTATTCTTAATGATTGATCATATTACATTGGAAGGATAGTGTAAGTAGAATAGCTGAAGTCCCCAAGTAAATGGTGGCCATCCATCTAAATGCTTGATTAAGTCCCAATCATCAGATTAAAGCAGTAAAATGATATATGTAAGGATCGAATCTAACCATTGATCTGGTTCTGTGAAGTAAACATGAATCGTCTGATCTATTCAAGGAAATCCGTTGCAGGAGATTTGACATGTTGCAAGTCCTGAAAGTCGTCCATCATTGGGAGATTAAATCGTGACTGTTGATTCTAACAAAGCGCTCAAGTGCTTGTTTGACCTATCATTTGGTTACCGCCATTGGTCATATGGTATAAGAGAATTAAAAATAAAAACATAATACGTTGCTAAATTTGATAAGCCCGTGGTTTTGTGTTATCAATCACATGTAATGGTTTGAAGGAAGCACCTCAGTAGAACTCTGTTTCTCGCAATATTTGTAGAGACTAGGGATTGAGTTAATAAGATGCAATTGATCCATATATGTGATCAATTTATAAAAAGACTTCACAGTAAGAATAATAAACTATGATTATGGTTAAGTTAAACGAAGAGGTGCGATGATCCAAACAAAGGGACATAGTGGTTCACACTCACTCCATTTTGAAGAATATATAAACGAGAAAGAGTGGCGAGAAGAAAGTGTCTCTGCAGTGTGAATCAGAAGATATATTAAATCAAAGAAGCATAGAGATATGGAGTAAAGACTTGATACAGAAGTTTTTCCATATTCCAAAAATAAGGGTGTTTGGGTGGTGCAAGGGCAGGGTGGTGCAAGGGTAGGTTGGTGCCTGCAGAGGGAGTTGGTGCTTCCTTGTCAGTTGTAGCTGACTGAACAGGGGGTCGTTGCCTCCTACCAGTCGGTGCTGGTGAACAAGGGTTTGGGTGCATCCTGATCAGTTGGTGTTGATCGAAAAGGAAGAATATCTTCCTTCTATGTAACATGTAAAACATATTTTGCAGTTAACAGAAAATCATTTGCGGTTTTTCCCAATTGGGTTCCACGATGAAATATTGTGTCAAAATTTTGTTTGCATAAATAAAAGAATATTGATAAAATTATTGTGTCACTGATTCACCCCCCCCTCTCTCAATGACATTATCTAATCCTTCAATTGGTATCAAAGCGGGTCTCTTCACAAAAGTTTTAAATCAAATGAAGAGGAATATACATCAAAATGGATCAGCAGTTGAAAATGTCATTAAAAATCGCCCTATTTAATGGTGAAGACTATGTCTTCTGGAGTGTTAGAATGAAAATCTATCTAGTTTCCATTGGATTGGAAGTATGTACATTAGTTGAAAAGAGATATGATGTTCCAAAAGGCATTTCCATAGAAGCAAAAGATAGGAAAAAGTTTTGGGAACATGAAAAAGACTTAAACACACTACAAGTTGGACTTAAGAAAATTATTGCTAAGGTACTAAACTGTAGTAATGAAAAACAACTCTGGGATAAATTGGAAACTATATATGCAGGAGATACCAAGGTTAAGAGGGACAAACTCCAGACTCTCAAAGTACAATATGAAGGCCTAAAAATGAAATATGAGGAAAATATCTCTAAGTACTTCGAAAGAGTTGATAATATTATTAATTCAATTAGAGGATTAGGAGTAGAAGTATCATACAATGAGCTAGTTGAAAAAATTCTAACAACACTACCTATTATGTACAATCCTAAAGTGTCCGCTCTTGAAGATCGATAAAATCTAAATAAACTAACCATGGATGGATTGTATGGAATCCTCACAGCCTATGATTTAATATTGGGTCATGAGAATCACTCACAAGGAGAGGAAGACTTCAAGGTACTCAAGAAAACAAAGAATCAAAAGCATAAACTTCAATCCAGCCATGATGAAGAATCTTATGTGGAAGAAGAAAATTTCATTAAAAAACTTCAGAAAGGATCATGGAAGTACAAAGGCAAGATGCCTCTCAAATTTTTTAACTGTGGAAAGGTTGGAAATTTTTCAGCCAAGTGTCCCTATCCGAAGGAAGACCCTGAAGATGAAGAAAACAAAATCAAACAGTACAAGATAAAGAAAAAAACCCAACTACAAGAAATTTTTTTACAAAGGGAAAAAGAAGTTTTACTCAAAAGAAGAAAATATCAGTTCATCAGAGTCTTGCGACACTAATGATGATAAGAATCCTTATGAACTATGGTTTGTAAGAGCTCCATCTGTAAAATACTTCAAGGTCTTTGGAAGTAAATGCTACATCAAAAGACTTGATGAGAATCTTGGAAAATTTGATGCCATATCTGATGAAGGTATTTTTCTTGGATATTCTTCTAACAAGAAAGCATACAAATGGCACAATATTAGATCACATAATATTGTTGAGAGTGCATATGTCAAGGTGGATGACCTAAAAACGTTAAGAATCTAAAATCAAGAGACTATACTTGAAAGTGAAGATGAAGATGATGATGAGACAATTGGCACACAAGTAGAAGAAGTAGAAGAGAATAAAGAAAGGGAATATGATGATATGCATATGAGTGAAGATGAACAAGATATTCAAGAAGAGAGATTAATTCCCAAGAAGAGACACAAAGACACCATCAAGAATGACTCAAAAGAATCATCCTGAAGAACTAATTATTGGAGATATGAATGATGGAGTGCACACAAGAAGACAAATACTGTATCAAACATAAATAACATTGTTGTCACATATTGAGCCTAGCTCAATAAAATTCACATGTAAAGATGAGAATTGGGTTAAAGCTATGAATGAAGAATTGGACCAAATTGAAAAAAATAAAACTTGGGAACTAGTTCCAAGACCAAAAAACAAAAATGTCATTGGAACTAAATGGGTGTATAAAACAAAATGAATGAGAACGAGCAAGTAATCATAAACAAAGCCAGACTAGTCTATAAAGGGTATGCTCAGGTTGAAAGAGTAGACTATGAAGAAACCTTTGCACCTGTGGCGAGATTGGAGGCAATTAGGATGTTCCTAGATTTCTCCAGCTACAAAAAATTTAAAGTATACCAAATGGATGCCAAGTCAACATTTCTCAATGGAAACTTAGAAGAGGAAGTCAATATTGAACAACCAAAAGGATTTCAATTAACTAAAAAACAAGACTATATCTATAAACTGAAGAAAGAACTCTATGGGCTAAAACAAGGATTCTTTATCCATTAGACTAAGTATGTTAAAGATATGTTGAAGAGATTCTAGTTCGAAGATTGCAAACCTGTTGGTACACCTATGACACTTGGATGCAAACTAAGCAAGGATGATGAGTCCAAAGCTCTAGATCCAAAACACTATAGATCAATAATTGGGAGCTTTCTCTATGTAATAGCTTCGAGACCTGATGTCAAGCAAGTTGTTGGGATGGTGGCTAGATTTCAAGTAGCACCAAAGGAGAGCCATGTTCGAACTATAAAAAGAATCTTTAGGTATTTGAAAGGAACCATAGATCTTGGTTTGTGGTACCCTAGAAAGGATTCATTCACTTTAAATCCTATTCAGATGTTGATTGGGAAGGTAGTGTAGATGACATAAAAAATACAAGTGGAGGAGCATTATTTTTGGGAGAATCATTGGTATCTTGGATAATTAAGAAATAGTCCTCAATTTCATTGTCTAGCACCGAAGCTAAGTATATTGTAGTAGCAGAATGTTGCACACAAGTGGAATGGATGAAACAAACCTTACAAGACAACAAAATAATATTTGAAGAACCTACTCATATCCACTATCATAATACAAGCACGATAAGTCTCTCCAAGAATCTTGTTCAGCATTCAAAATCAAAACACATTCCCATAAAATATCACTATCTAAGAGATCAGACTGAAAATAAGATCATTGAATTGGAATATGTCCCGACACAAGAATAGGTGGAATATATTTTCACAAAACCCTTAAGAAGAAATGTGTTTGAATATCTCAAGAAAAAATTGGGAGTAATCCTTCTTCCAACCTAATTAATCTCTCAGGAAAATAATGCATCAGTTGGCACCTGTTTAGGGGGTGACAACAATCAACGCCAAAAGGAGTCATTCAATTATGACAGGAAAAGTGTGATTGCAGGAGGAGTTACCAATGGTCAATACTCTGATCAGAAGTATTTAGAAAGACATATCATAGGAGAAGAAACCCTTTTTCCATTAATGTCAAAGAGGGAGAGTAACTTTAGAGGAGAGAAGAAACATCACAGGGGAGAGATTGTGTATGAAGTTTGTAAGTTGCCATCAATGACAAAGGGGGATATTGTTGGACATAGTGTCATTGGTGTATTGTCATTGATGTCAATAGTCGATGTATTTGATGTGATGATAAGTTGGTATGACGAATTGTCATTAATATTAACAGTATAAAATTTAATATATAATGATTGATGTCAAACAATTGGATGATATGCAGAGATAAAATCTTAGTAGGGTTATCAAGTGAAGATCAAAGTTCAGAAGAGATGGTGCAGTGAATCTCAAAAGAATTGTTGGGGGATTAGATCAGATCAATTCAAGACCATTGATGCACAATCACCAAATATACAGCAAGGATAGATTGCAGAGAGTGAAAGGAGAATTAAACATCGTGTTATTTTCAATACCTCAATTAGTCAGGACCATCAGATATTATAGCTTCAAATATCGACGACTGTGGTTGACTCACCAAAAAATGCACAACTTCAATTTGCAAAGCTCAGGTGACAAGTTAAATGACTCACAAGTTATGGTTCCACAATCATTCTTGATCATTGATATGCTTCGAGTGTCTTCACAATCGTTGGATCAATTTTGAGTGGAGGTACATGATAAGAAGAAAGATGTGATATCTCGATTATCCAAATTCTTGTCATTCATTGGATTAAAATTAAGTGGAAGGACAGGATAAGAAAATTTGGATGGTCATTGGATTTAAACCAAGACAAATCAACATTGCATACAAATCGAACTGTTAATCAAAGATCTTGATCAAATGAACATCATTCACTTCGGGTCTAAAGATGTGAGGAGGTTACACTATGGAAAGTTTCAGATTTTAAATTACCAAAGCTCGGAAATCCGAAGAGACTAAGTAAATATCGATCCTATGATCATCCGAAATAGATATCAGTCATCATATCATTCAGAGTAAATCTCAAGTGTCGGATCATCCGATGTGGATATGGGTCATCTAATCCAGAAGAGACGTGGCGTAAATCTGTGGACTCTGGGTAAAGACCCGAAGTAAGCCTGAACCGTCTAATTCAAGGACATGTGGTAGACTGCATCAACAAGGAAATGTGATAGACCATGTTGACAGACCACGTAAGCAAGGACATGTGGCACAGTCAGATAATGATAAGTGTCAAGTTGAAATCGACATTTCAGGTATGTTCAAATCAAGAATCAGAGTGACACATGGCAGACACTTGGCTCATGCCATGTCATCAAGTGATGTAAGCAAGTTACATCACTGCGGGATTTTTACTTCGATATTTTCTCCACCAGGAGATGCCCTAAGTCCCGAAGTCTCGAATGCTGAAGTCTCGAAGTGGACATGATTCGTCCGATCTGAAGATCACTTCGGGTGTATTCTTAACTTTTGATCATATTACAGTGTAAGGATAGTGTATGTAGAATAGTTGAAGTCCGAGAGTAAATGGTGGCCATCCATCTAAATTTTTGATTAAGTCCTAGCCGTCAGATTAAAGTAGTAAAACAATATATGCAAGGATCTAATCTGACCATTGATCTGGTTCCGTGAAGTAAACATGAACTGTCTAAACTATTCGACGAAATCCACTATGGGAGATTTGACATGTTGCAAGTCCCAAAGTTTTGAAGGGTGAAGTCTTGAAGTCCCGACAATCGTCCATCATCAGGAGATTAAATCATGACCGTTGATTCTAATAAAGCACTCAAGCGCTTATTTGGCCTAACATCTGGTTATCGCCATTGGTCATATGGTATAAGAGATTTAAAAAGAAAAACACAACACGTCACTAAAGTTGATAAGCCTGTGGTTTTTTGCTACCAGTCACATGTATTGATTTGAAGGACGCACCTCAGTAGAACTCTGTTTCCTGCAATATTTGCAAATATTAGGGATCGAGTTAATACGATAAAATTGATCCATATATGTGATCAATTTATGAAAAGCCTTCATGGTAAGAATAATAAACTATGATTATGGTTAAGTTAAATGAACAGGTGTGATGGTCCAAACAACGGGACACAATGGTTCACACTCACTCTGTTTTGAAGAATGTCTAAACGAGAAAGAGTGGCAAGAAGAAAGTGTCTCTGCAGTGTGAATCAGAAGATATATTAAATCACAAAGGCAGAGAGAGATTCAGTAAAGAATTGATAGAATTTTTTTTCCAAATTTAGAAAATAAGGGTGATTGCAAGGTGGTGCAAGGGCAGGTTGGTGCCTGTAGAGGGAGTTGGTGCTTCCTTGTGAGTTGTAGCTGACTAAACAGGGAGTCATTGCCTCCTACCAATTGGTGCTGGTGAACAAGGGTGTGGGTGCATCCTGATCAGTTGGTCTTGATCGAAAAGGAAGAATATCTTCCTTTTATGTAACATGTAAAACAAATTTTGCAGTTAATAGAAAAACGTTTGTGGTTTTTCCCAATTGGGTTCCACGATAAAATATTGTGTCAAAATTCTGTTTGCATAAATAAAATAAAATTGATAAGATTATTGTGTCACTGATTCACCCCCCCCTCTCAGTGACAGGATCTGATCCTTCAATCCGTGTGATGACGTGGAAGGTAACATGTATAGCTACAGTTGGAAGTGACATGGAAGATCCATACAGGTACAGGTGGCAATGACATGGAAAAGTGTTGGTCATGTAGATAGGTGGGCCAATCAAAGAGTGTCACGTGGCACTCTCTAATTGGCCAACAATGGCTAAGGGAGAATCAAATTTTTTTTGAGGTCGAATGGAATAGAACACGTCACCTATGGAAGGAAATTCAAATATTCCAAAGAATATTGCTTAGTATTAACCTCAAGCCTCCTACCAATACGCCCTGCATTTTAGTTGTTATAAGTAACATTAGATATTATATTTAATGTTAAATCAATTTTGGCAAGGATTTTAGTTGGTGGTTTGGATGACCTAGGATTATTTAATGGGCACGAAAACCAATTCCCAAGACACGGAAATGCATGCCAAATATAGGGCTTCCATAGAATTTCATGCCAAGTTTATAATTTTGTCTCATTTTGCATGCAATAGGTGTCCCTCTTTTGGGTTTGTCTGGTTTTGCGTGCCATAGAGTTCTTTGAGGGAAGTATAGTGTGTTTATACTCATTTTTCTCAGAATTTTGAGAGTAATATGATGTTGATGTCTATTTTATGTAAAAAGGCTATGTATGAAAATTCTTAGCCCAATTTTTCATGTATGAGACACATAGTCTCATTATACGTGCAAAAAGGGGTCCTTAAGCACTAATTGAGTCTATAGTCAATTCAATACTCATGTTTCTCATAATTTCATGAGAAATTCAATAAGGACCTTTGTTTTTAGGATTGAGTAGCATAATTGAAGAGTGACATCAAATTTGGCATTGTAATCCCATTTATTGTAATTCTTGGCATTTTGAGAATTAATAAGAGTGGTTTATTTCTCTCCATTTTGGCACTTATTATTTTCGCAAATTATATTCATTAGTTAATGAAGTTTTATGAATAAATAAGAATTTTAACATGTTATTTGCAAATATTTAGGTCAATCTTCAATTTGCAGAATCTAGTCGGATGTTTATGTGTATTTATGAACTAATTGACATCTAAGGATTTTTGGGCTGAATTGGTATCATAGTTTGTTGATATTTAAAATCAAGGTGGTATCAAAACTTTTTTGGTATTTTCAGAGCACCTGACAACTTCCTTCATGTAAATTTTTGCAATATTTGTTGCATTGTGTGTTGTATTCACATGAATAAAATGTGTTTCTTTCGTTAATATGTCCGCCACCACCATGATGGAATCATGTTTCTTCACTATTATGGGAAGTTTTGTAATGAAATCAATTGTAACCACTTCCCATTTCCACTCAGGAATGGGAAATGCTTGTAGCATCCCCACTGTATGTCTATGCTCTATTTTTACCTTTTGACATTTTAGGCACCTGGCTATGTAATTAGCCACTTCCTTCTTCATTCTTGGCCAAAAGTATTGGCTTCTTACAATTGCAATTGTCTTATGATATCATGGGTTTCGAGCATATGGCACATTGTGCATTTCCCTCAAAACTATATTTTTCAGCTCTCCTAAATTTGGCACATACATTTTTCCTTTGTACATGAGGATTCCATCCTCTTTCAACTAATAAAAATTAAGTTTCTGTTATAAATTACCTTGTTGTAATGTTTATTTTATTTTTACATATTGTTGGTCTAAATTTGCAGCCTCTAAGATTCTTTCTTTTAAATCTATGTTGATCATGCTAATGGTTGAAATGTGCACTTCATGATCTCTTTTGTTGAGTGCATCAACCACCTAAATTTCCTTGCATTTTATGTGCTTAATTTCAAAGTCATACTCACTCAGAAATTCCAGCCATCTAGTTTGTCAGGCATTTAATGGTGGTTTTCCAAAAAAATGATTTAGAAAACAATGGTTTGAACTTAGCTCAAATATTTTCCCCATAAGGTAATGTATCCACATTTTTATTGCATGGACAATTTTTTCCAACTACAAGTCATGTGTAGCATAATTCCTCTCATGCTCCTTTAATTTTCTAGACTCGTAGCGTACCACATGATCCTTTTGACCAAGGAATCCATCGATTCCTTCCTTGCATGCATCTATGCACACTAAAAAGTCTTCATTTGGGTCTACAATATTTAATATTGTTTCACTAGTCAAAATATCTTTCAACTGTTGAAAACTTTCTTCACATTTGGGAGTCCATTGAAATTTAAGTTCCTTATTTTGCAAAGAAGTGATTGGAATTGAATTATTTGAAAACCCCTTTATGAATCTTCGGTAATAACTAGCAAAAACCATAAAATATCTGACCTTTGTGACATTACTTGGCACTGGTCATCCTCTAATGGCCTCTATTTTATCAGGATCAATTTTTATCCCCTCTGTTTAATTAATAATCCCCAAGTAGTGAATATTATTTTGATAAAAGATGCACTTACTTAGCTTGGCATACAACTTCTGTTCTCTCAAAATTTGCAACACCATTCTTAAATGTTTCTCATGCTCTTCTTCTGTCTTGGAGTAAACTAGAATATCATCTAAGAAAACAATTACAAAATTGTCCAAGTACTCCTTGAACACTCCATTCATTAGGCACATGAAAACTATTGGGGCATTTGATAGTCCAAATGGCACTACTATGAATTCATAATGCTCATATAGTGTTATGAGCATTTTCTTACTAATATATGCTTTCTTTATCCTCACTTGATGATAACCTGATCTCAAATCAATCTTGGAAAATATCCTTTGCACCTTTAAGCTGATCAAATATATCATCAATCTTCGAAAAAGGATATTTGTTCTTTATTGTGACCTTATTCAGCTTCATGAAATCAATACATAGACTTAATGATCCATCATTCTTTTTCACAAAATAATTGGGGCTCCCCAAGGTGACACACTTGGGTGTATATACCCCTTCTTTAACAGCTCTTCAAGTTTCATTTGCAACTGTTCTAATTCTAGTGTGCCCATTCTATATGGTGTCTTGGACATTGGGGAAACTCTTGGAATCAAATCAATAGAGAAATCAATGTCTCTCTTTGGAGGAAATCCTGGGATTTCCCCAAAACGATCTTCAAAATATTTCAAGACCAAATGGTCTTCAATACTTTCCACTTTATCTCTAGCTTCCTCTACCATATGGGCTACGAAAATTTGACATCCTTTCTTGAAACTCTTTTTCAACTACATGGTTGATATTCTCTAACAACTACAACTCTTGGAATGCCTTGAATCCTTCCTTGCTTCCCTTATTCATCAATAAGGTCACAATNATCCTTTCTTGAAACTCTTTTTCAACTACATGGTTGATATTCTCTAACAACTACAACTCTTGGAATGCCTTGAATCCTTCCTTGCTTCCCTTATTCATCAAGACAAGTTATGGTCTTGTTGTAATAGTCTAGGACAACATGGTTTTTCTCCAACCAATCCATGCCAATTAGATAGTCATATGTACCAAATGGTATGATGTTCACATATACCTTTATGTTGAGTCCATTCCTGTCTATTGGACAATAATTAACCAACTCATTGATTTTTCTCTTAGCCCTTGTGGCTAACTGAATTAACCATGATTTATTATGCTTAATCCTTTGCAAGTGAAACATTTCAGCAATTTTAGAATTTATGTAACTATGGCTAGCTACAAAATCAATTAAATTTATAAGGGATGCTTACCAATCTAACCTTCCACTTCAATCATGGGGGATTGATACTCTTCTTGCTTGTTTTCCAAGGATGCATAAATCCTTGGTCTTATTCCTCCCATGTCTTCAACTATTTTAGCCTCCTGAATGTTGTGGACAATCCTCATTCTTTCACCTTTGTGAGGGCAGTACCTATATAAGTGTTTTCCCTCACATCTATGACATTGTACATGTTGTTGCCTTGGCCTTTTCCCAACTAAATCTGTGTTCTTTTTCTCATTTTGGGTTGGTTTCCCTTATTGATTTGCTTGGGAGTTTTTCTTGAAAAAAGGTGTCTTAAAACATTTTTTCATTTGCTCCTTCTTACCATTCATCTTGTCATTCCAAGTCTTTTGGAAGACTGGCCTCCCTTTGCTATTTTCATAAATATGTCTTTCTCTCCTTATGGTCTCCTCCAAAGTATTGAGGTTATCATATTGTATCTTATCAGTATAGAAAAAGGGTAACCAACTTAAAAACCTTTGGATTTTGACTGATCCAGACTATTTTCAGAACAAAATGAATGCATAGATATTACAATATACACACAAATATTTCAAGAAATAGAGAAATGCAACATTACATGATTTCTATTAATGAAATAAATGTATAGAGACTGTAAAAATACAGAGTGAATGAACTCGCTAGAATGGTGGTAACTTATATTTGAGAAGAGATGTGACGGTTACGCTCATTCACAAGAAGATGAGTACAATGAGGCTTTGAAGGCCTTTTTACAATAAACATGAATGACCAAACCCTATACATACAAAAACCTAACCCTAGTAGATGAAGCGTCAAAAGTCATGTGGGCCCCGTTGGGGTAAGTTAGTACATCAACTTCGCGGGGTCATAACTTTTGCATACGATCTTTGTTTTAGGTGTGTAATAGCCCATTGGAAAGGTATTTTAGAGAAATACACATTATGCCATTAAAATTTGACTTTGTTAACAATTTTACTATGGAAAACCCAAAAACAAATTGTTTAGGGCCTCAAAACGGCCCCAAAAGTACAAAAAGAGGTACTGACATGAAAACTGCCAAAATAAGCCAGTTGGAATAGGTGGGAGACCACCAATATCTACCTGGATGTTTTGTAGGGATTCAAGATATCCCTAGAAGTGGAGAACTCACAATTACAAAGAGATGTCACCATTACAGAGAAACATGCTAAACTGAAAACTATCAAGATGAGCCAAGTGAAATTTGGAACATGTGGTTGGCCACCAATATCCACCTGGATCATTGACCTTTTCATCATTTATGAATTCCACATAATTTAAAAACTCAAAGAACCTTTTCTCTTAATCATCCATTGTCATGCTGCCCAACTTGAGTTCAAAGTACTCTTTAATAATTCTTTCATAGTAATGCTTAGACAAATATTTCTCTTGGAAATATCCTTTCAACTACCTCCATGAGACCTTCCTCTCATAATGGCATTTTTATTTCTTAAAATGGTACCACCACATGGTTGTATTTCCTTGCAAGTGGTATGTTGCAATTCTTGTTGCTACCATGGAGGGATAATCATGAAACTGGAAATATTTATTCATTTCCAACAACTAGGCCTCAACCTCATATCCCTTTCTATGCTCAACATTGAAGGTAGGTGGCTTGATTTTCTTGAGTTCACCTTGCAATATGTATCCATCGGTCCTTCTCCATTGTCTCTGTTAGAAAAAAAGGACCATGGAGCAATAAAATAAAACAAATGTGGAAACAAAACACAAAAGGTACACAACACAATAGAGACATATATTTACATGGTTCACCCAGTGTAGGCTACGTCCACTAGAGAAATTTTCAGGTCCTTCCTTTATTATTATCCAACAAATCAAGGGATACAACCTACAACAAAACCCACTATAACTTCCTCTTCTTTCTCTCAAAGTCTCCTCTCATAATACAATACTCACCATAATGCATAGCCGCAATACATTTCCCTCATAATAGAGGGTTTCCTTCTAGGGAAAAAAACCCTAACATAATTTCTATTGTTAGATCTGCGACCTTATAATGAACGGTCCAGATTTACAATGAAATTACAATATACTTTAACAAGGCAATTTTTCCTTCAGGGGCTTCGCTCCCGAACCCCCATCGGGGGACACTGCCCCCGAACCTCCACCAGGGGCCCACTTTCCCCCGAACCCCCAAGCCGAGGGATAGCCCCCCGGGACCCCGCAGAGGGGGTACCCCCCCTCTCCACTCCCCGACGTGGAAGAGTGTACATACTTCTGGGGTGTAAAGTCTTCATGGGGTATAAACCCAGCTGAAATCAAGGATCTCTGAATCAGGAAGATAATAAGGCTCCACAACCAACAGTCTCCTCACACGGGAGACACTTGGGTTGCTCCCTGACCTTGAACTTGCATGAGCTCTCCTAGTGGATTTCTTTGTGGAATGATTGTGCCTTCTCATGCTCCTTGACTTCTTGCCATTCCCATGCTCATCCTTTCTACTATGGGATCTGGATGATGTCATTTTCCTAGCACTATATTCTTTCTTTGTGCCAAAATCTTTATTGTCTTTCCTTTGCAACATGTTAAGACTCTGAAGTATCTCTTCTCGAGCCTTCATAATCTTCTCATTATCTACGCTATAACTTGTCACTTCTCTCTGTAGGTCTCTCATATTTACAATCTACTCCCCCTTTCTTCTTCCATTATATGTTGTCTCAACATTTCCCATTCTAACATGTATCCCTCTAAATTCCTCTCCATGGTTGTAGGACCCTTAGGCATCTTCCATGGTTTTGGTTCTCATAAAGGAACCAAAATGCCTTCCTGTACCTCTAAATTATGTAATAAAATGTGCATGCAAATGAATTTATGTTAGACAAAAACATATACATACACAATTATGGAAAACAATACATATGTTTTTCTTCTCTTTAATGCCACCAGTCATCTTCTTTTGCATTGACTGTAATTTTTGTCACCCAAATCAAGTTTCTCGGTTGATAGTTGGATTATCCCCTGGAAGATATTTCCAGCGTCTACTTTCTTTCTCAATTATGAGTTATGAGAAAAACGTTATAGCCATATGAATATTACTAATTACCCCTTTTTATACATTCTTCATTCTGGTGCAAATTTTCTCAGACACCAATTTCTGCCACTTGTAGAAGTAAATATGTCCGGAACTAGGGAAAATTTTGTATGATTCATAAATAATAATTATGACAGGGAACTCATAACAACTCACATATTTTCATTCTGATGCTCTGGTAAAAAACTACAACAATTTGCAAATGAAAACTTTGTCCCTTTTCACATATTTTCCCACCCTTGGAATTATTTTATCCAAACAAGTTATTTCCCAAACAATGCACGTCTGGAAAAATTTCACTAAGCCAAATTTGTCTATCTTGGCGAGTACACAAAATGTCGTGTAAATAATTTTTTCCATATTTTCTATTTGGGGATACTTTTCCTCCTCTGAAAATCCCAAAAATCCCCAAAAAGTGGCCAAAATAGTGGATTTTTCCCCTTTTTAGCATCCCCATTCCAAACCCCTTTGGATTTATTCAATTAATTCTTGGCTTATTTCTATGCTTTATTTCTGGACTCTCTCTAGGAATTTTAGCTAAATCTGGACCTCTACCACGGATATGGACCAAGATCTTTAAAAAGCACTAATTTGCATTTTCAAACAAATCCAAGTAGAAATGGGAAATAGCCCTCCCTAACACTTATGTATCCCTCTTAATCGCAAACAAAACCTAGAAGTATCATCTTATTTTGAGTTACATCCTTTCTATCGTGGTTATTGATGTGACATTCTGGGTCCACATGGAACCCTGAGGTGATGCCATGTCAGTCTCCTGGACTACCTAGCCCTTCCTTACCAATCATCTCTCTCTTCCTTTTCTTACTCTAACCTTAATAATTAATAAAATATTAATATTTTTCGGGGCTCACCTTCCCAACTAGTACTCATCTAACCTTGGATGGGACAAGGGTCCCACCATGTCTGACAAACTCCACGTGGTTCCCCTTCATTGGTTGTAGGGATGGGAAAGTCTCATCCCACACCTTTACATTTGTGCGCATGAACTTGCATGACTCCTAGATCTGATGATGGAGATCATGCAAGATCAATGACCGAAAGGCCATGTCCCATTCAAAAAGTGCATAGGCCTTAATATCCTTTTGGTGCATGGTAGTGGTTTTCCTCGTGCTAAGTGGCACAATCTTTATGGTTTCCCATGGTACAAGGCCTCAGAGCAAAACCATCCTCTACCCATTGGACAATGGTTTATGGTTTGACCATAACCGCCTCATGCGACTCCCACGTCACTTGACATTGTGCTTCCAACTGCCACCATGGACCTACCACTATGGTAGTCCATGTAACCTCTTCCATGTCATCGCCATGTGGCCTCCACATCATGCTAGCATCATGTACAATAAAAATACCCAAAATTTCCCAAATTTCAAATTTTTTCCAAATTGCATAATTTTGAAATTTTTGTCAAGGTTGCTATGGAGCCCAAAATTAAGCTTGCACCAACCAATTTCATCCCCATATGCACAAATCAACTTCTTCACATGAAATGCAACACTCCCATGTCAAAGTTTTCAACCAATTTTGATGCAGAAATTGAGGATTTTTCCCAATTTCACCCAATTCTTTATGGCTACACTGTAATTTCCTGAATTTGACCGATTACAGGCCCAACACATGCATATTTAGAGATCAAAATTGGGGATTTTAACCCTTGAACTCGAATTTAATGAAATTACAACAATCCCCTCACTCTTTTGTCTGGAAAAATATAAAAACCACATTATACACATTTTCTAAGATTTAACTCTGCAATTTTTAACTTATGTGTGTTGATTCTAACCCATATAGGCTCAGTGTTTGAACCTATAGCTCCGATACCATTCTACAATGTACCCCAACTTAACCAGGGAACATTGCTTGCGAAAAAACACATAAATTTAAAATAAAAATTGCTAATTAATTCTTGTAGTTTACCTGTTATAAATTGAACACATATTTAACTAAAATATGATACCCATAACTAAATGCGTCTAACATTCTAAAATAACATAATGCAACCATAAAAACATCTACAATAACACATAAAAACCATTCACATGTACAAGGTAAAAAACAACCATAAAACTCATAAGATAAATCAGAAAAATTGATAAACATTTATCTTTTTAAATCGTTTGTGCAACCAACTTCTTAGGAAGGAAATTCCACCCAAACATAGACCTCTTGTTCCAAATCTCAATAGTGAGTCACCTGTGACCTGGGGCTAGTAATCCACAAGAGAAGGGTGCCTTTCACAGTCCACCCATAGCTCTAAATACACAATTCACTAGTATTCTCCCACAACTATCCTGAATTTCCTCCATTTGTCTTCCTCTTGACCTGCCCAACCCAAGGAATGTACCCATTCATCGCTCTCAGTCCCTCGGGTATCCCATTCATTTATCAGGGTCTCTTTGGCATAGATAACAAGGAGACTCTCTATTGGGAATTCAAGGGAACCTGTTTCCAGGAAAATTACTAGCAAAAAGAACAACAACACTTGTCACAGTGCAACTCGCCCAGGAGTTCACTCTTCAGGACTAACAACCTGAGTCTTCAATTTCCATCTCCATTATGCTCCAAAAATGCTCCAGTATGATCCATAATTCTCCCAGCCTTCTTAGCTTATCTCTGGTGCTCTTTTTTTTTCTCTCACTTGTTGTTCATGCCCAAAACTCCATGTGAAAAACTACCTATTCTCCCCCATACGAATTTCCTCTATTTTCCCAAGATGGTTGATTTGTCACTCTATCCAATGTGGATTCCACTACAACCCCATGCTTCCAATAACTATGGATGTCACTTTTACACCCACTCCCTAATAGGTAATTAATGATTGGGCTCTCATACACTCACACAGAAAAACATAAGTTATCCCCAATGGTAATAAAATTCAGAAATCTGAGTTGAATTAATTTTACCCATAATTAATTTCCTCATTGGGTTCCTCTTTGATGATCCTAGACATTTTTAGACATTCCCCCTTTTGTGGATAAATTAGCTCCCATCTCTGTCGATATTCCCAACAGCTGACATCACATTATATTTATTAAAATAAAAATTACAATTCACATATTGCATCACTTGGCCATAGCCATATTCATATATACATTATGCATAGTTAAAATTAGGATTATAGTGGAGATGTTACAAGAAATACCACCTAACTAAGGCCCTTATGTCCAATGGTTAATCTCTCTCTCAAATCAACCAAGCCTTCCGCTTGGCCACCAAACGTAAACCCAAATTATGCTCATCCTCCCTTCCTCATGCCCTCATTACCCTTCCCTATATCGAAGGCACCACTGCTCTCATCTCTTAAAACCATTTTGAAACCCTATAAAAACATGAAACATTTCTTTGGACTACTAAAGACAAATCAGACCCAATGCTTGGACCACGCATTTACCAAATTGCTTGCTCTTGCGGAAAATCTTACATAGGACAAAATGGTAGATCCTTCAAAGCCCCTCTTAAAGAGAATATAGTTGATACCAACCACAATCATATCTCTAAATCAACGAGCACCGAACATTCCACCAAATCCAAGCACCTCATTTATTTTGACCAAACCAAAAATCTTCCCTCCCCTTATTACTCCTCTCGCCTCATTCAGGAAGCCATCAAAATTAAAAAACATCCTAATAATTTCAATCGTGGGCACAACTACAAACTTAGCCAATTAAAAACCCACCATTCATCACATGTATGAGGAGGCTTCCTTTTTCATTCGTTGGATCCTCGCATTCTAATTTCCCTTTAAAGTCCCCTTGTCACCGAAACCTCTCTCCTTGGGAGATTTCTCCTTGCCTGGCTTGGTTAACTCTTAGCCTTTACTATCATTAATTTTACCCTATATTAAATCCTAATCATTTCCTTTTTCTAACACTAAACCACCCTCATCTCTCCATTACTCCATTAATATTCACAACTTCCATCTTTTTATTGTTCTCCCAACACCTTTTCTCCCTTTTTTTTTATTGGCTTATATTTGGTTTTTCTTGATCTCATGGATTAATACTAAAATTCTCTTCCCAATCCTTTTTTTCCCCTTTAATTTTAATTTAATCTTATCTATGATCCGTTTTAATTATTTTGTATCTCCTTAACCTATTTCAACAACTTTATTAATAATGTCTTTCTAATATTTCTATAGGTTTATTTATCTATCTCCTCATTGATAACCTTTGAAGTAATCAATTCTTCCACTTCTACTTGTTCCATATTATCATTTTAGTCACCTTATCCTACATTTATATTTAAACATTTGACTAGTACAGTTTACCTGTGTTCTTAACTATTATATCCACTCAAACTGTATCTAAAAGAAAAACAAAATTTTTTAATTTAATTAATAATTAAAAATTTAATTAATAATTAAAAACAAAAATAAAAAATAATTCGAATTCAAATCTTATTACGTGTCAGAGAAGTTACTTAACTCGACGAGACAAATTTGTATTTGTAGGCTTTCACACGGTATAAGCTTTTTAATCATGTTTCCAACTGCAACTTGCAACGTATGAGAACCCTCCCTCCACTATCTAAAGTCAACCCCAACTATTTTACCTATGAAACGTTATGAGCGCATCATATTCTTAAAAAATTATACCTAAAATATCAAACTATTTTAAAAATTTAATTCACTAGTTATGATCGCCCTAAGCTACTCGGTGGATCCGTATTACAAAATTATACGGATTGGAAGTACTGTAAATTTACATAGGTGCGTAATTTTTTATTCGCTGAACACTTCTTTGTATCGTTTTTGTTTATTTTTTTATTTTTTTTAATCTGATCAGTAGAAGCACAAGCAGTCATCAAATTTGAAGGGTAGGTCTTAATTATATAATCTTTCAGTTTTTTTTTTTTAAGATAAAAAGTTTTTAAAAAAATTCATTTTAATTGATAACAACAATAAATTAAGCATACACTTTATAAAAAAAATATGTTAGATAAAATATTGTATTTTTAACGAAACTTATCTTTAATATAGAAATATTTCAAAGTTTAAAGATACGAGTTAAATTAAGCGACTCAAAAATTAAGGAAACTCAAAATTAAAATGCGAGGAAACTTAAAATTCCTATATTTTAAATGCTCAAATTTACATGCTGCAAAATATATGTGTGTTGAAATTTAATCATATGTATTGAATAGAACATGACAAAAATGTCACCATCAAGTTTTTTTAATTAAAAAAAATAAATTTATTATAAAATTAAATGATTCATAGTCACAAAACTCAAGAAATTTCAAAGTTGGAAAAATATCTATACAAATATTAAATCTACAAGTTAAAAGAGAAGATTCAAAATTTAAGGAAAAAAACTCTTAGCTTTTAAACTAAAAACTAACTTATCACACAAATTGCATTGTATTTTTATTTTCTATGTCCAAACTTAGATATATAGTGAAATTTGAAAACTCAAAGAAGAAAAAAAAAACTTGAATATATAGTGAAATTTGAAAGCTCAAAGGAAAAAAAGAGTGCAAAAATTAGCATAGTCCATTAACACCCAATAACATATCTTTAATATAAAACAGATCATATTTGTCCAAAAACAATGAACTCTTTAATATAAAACATATCACATTTGTCCAAGAATAATGGACTCTTCAACAAACAATGTTAGTTTCAAATCAATTTAAGAATTCTAAAATCCATTAGAAGATAGGCAAAAGAAGAAACCATGATAAGGGAAGATGTATACTAAAATATTATATTGCATATTCAAAGTGTCAAATTGCAAAAAATTAGAACTAGGTAAGTCATTTCTATACAAACATCAAAAGCCATGTAGGTCCACATAAAAAATCAAGACAATGAAATTAATGCTATAAAAGATAAGTCTACTTGCTCTAGGCTTGGATGAGGTTGAGGTAAAAGAGCTATGGGTCATTCTCAAAATATTTGCAAAGCATTATCACATTGATAAGTGTTTTCTCTTAGTTATGGGAAAAGAGAGATATGAGACATTTTCTGGTCTCTTTACTTTCCAATGATGTACTCATGTCCCCTTAGGGGCTCACTATCCAAACAAAGAAAATCAACTAAACAAAGAAAGAATACTTACAAGATGGAAAATCACAATGATTTAATTGAAAAATAATAAAGCAGGTTCAAATGCATAATATCTCCTTTCATATATGATGCATAAGGGATATAGGTATTTGTGGCTTGTGGAATTTTATTGGCACATTCCTCCATGATATATTTTCTCAAAGGTGTTGTTCCATTGATAACCTCCTTCAAAAAAACATATTATATTGTGTTAATATATTCTATTTTGCAACAACAATCATAATGGGTGATATTAAAGGAAAATAAGTTATCATATACTTTGAATGAATAGCCTCCAACATCCTCACAAAAATAAATTTCCCCATTGAAACAACAACATTACCTCTCTGAAGTTGCCCATATATATGACACATGCCAGTGTACATGAAACATGAAAATAAGACATATGTCAAATCCCTTTCACCCTTCAATGTTTGGTCACAAGTAGCTATTAAAGAAGCTGCCAAATTATTGGTCACATGTAGCTATTAAGGAAGTTGCCATGAAATTCCTATGAGTTAAGTCTCAAAAAAATACCATAGTGCAACTATCAGACAACTACTTTGTTGTCCCAATAGCCCCATAAGAATACAAAAGTGCAACTATCTCTCTCTGCATATTTCCATGAAAATCCATGGACACCAACTTACTCAAATTGGCAATAACTTCAGCTTGAATAGAACTCGAGAGATGATTATTGCCTAGCTGAAGATATCTAAGCGTTTTAAGCCGCCCAAACTTTGTCAAAATGTCACCAAAAATATTCATAATGTGCGATAAGGAGAGGTTGTTGGTGAAAGTGCACCTTCCAAACCTGAAAATTGAAGGAATATGCAAACCACTCTTCTCATGTGTTTCCTGCACCTAATACCCTCCCATAAGCATAAATTTTCTGCTTGACAGTTACATTGGCCACTGATGTCACTAATACAATTACAAAGAACACAAGCACAATAACGCCTTTCCCCATCATTTCTCCTTGTCCAAACTCCAAGTGGGTTCTATTGTGCCCTTCTCTATGTATATATAGAAATAAAATACATCCAAATTTCGTGTAAAGTCTTGTGTGGCTGGAAAATCGAAGGAAAATTGTTCAGGAAATAACAGAAAAAATAAGTCCATCTTTCATATGAGGTCTTGTGTTGTGTGGGGAAACAAGGAAGGAAAATACGTCCAGAAAGGGACGGCTCGTGTAAAGTCCCTTTCTAATGAAAATGATTTAAGGAATAACAGAGAAAATACGTCCAACTTTCTAATGAATTTTTGTGTTGTAAATAAAGTTTTCTGTGGTTGGAACACTGAAAGAAAATGGCAATAACCGAGTATGAAATTTTTTGTTGTGTGGGTATTCGTGACTAGAGTGTCGAGCTTATCCAAACGCTCACCGGTCGGTACGGTTACATTAATTTTTACAGGGCGTGGCCCAATTTCCACCATCCCCTTAGTTCCATTAAGCATGATGAAACAATATGACGGTAATATTATTAATGACCAAACTATCATGACATGCGTTTTAAAACTTAACCCTTCATGCAAAATAAAACTATCATGACATGCGTTTTAAAACTTAACCCTTCATGCAAAATTTTAAATTTTATTTTGCATTTTCCTAAAAAAGTTGTAAAAATAAAAAAGGGCATTTTATTTGACTGGTAAATTTTTAATCAAACTTCTGGGACGTGTTGGAAGGCCTTTGACGGGCTGTTACGGGTTCAATTTTGAACCCTGATTCCCAGCCGGTCGTGAATTAGCCCAATATCTCTGGATAGGTCAAAGAATTAAGTTGGGACGACACAACTCGGGCATGGCGTTTGTGACTTGAATTCTATTCTATTCCTGAATTCCTGCTTAGTTTATCGGGCAATTTCTTCGAACAAGAAGAATCCACTTCATTGGGAAATTTCTTCGAAGAAGAAGAAAGGAAAAGGAAGAAGAATCCGCCAGACTGGTCTGGTCTGAAATTTGATAAGAAATCATTTATTAAGCTCATGAAGAACTAATCAGATAGAAGATGAAAGGCCGAATTACAGCTGGTTTTGGCTCCGTGCTGTTGGGTTTGGCGATTTTAGTCATGCCCGTCTTCGTTATCAAGCATTGGGTGCGATTTTGATTTTGCTCTATGAGTTTCAGATTACCAGTATAAGTTTTGTTAAGTCGTATTATATAACTATGAACTGATGTTTGATTTTTGCAGTCTGATGACCTTTGGCAAGAACGATGGATTGCGTCCAAAAATCTGTTTCGGACAAATCAAAACTTCATTATAAACAACATCGGGCAGAGAATAGCGCAGACCAAACAAATTCTGAAGTGCGGTCCCAGCACAGCGTGTTCGCCATCGTTGTTTTCCATTCCCGGGCAGCCAAGTTTCGACGGAAGTGGAAAC
>JASDQU011101471.1:0-17998 GCA_032191745.1 Picea mariana
CTCTCAGTAATCCAACATAAGGTTTTAGAAGCTGGAGCTGGAACTTCAACACAACAACAACAAAAAATATACTAAGGACAACTTTCAAAAAAAGGTATTCCATTCTTCTATATTCTTGTGTAATGATCTTATTTCTTGTCTCTAGGAGAATCATAAGAAATCTACCCCTCATGTTTAGGATACATAGGCTTATCCTAGGGAGATCTGACTGATCCACTTGGTGAGATCCTTGTGAGCATTTTTCCCGTAACATCGAGAGTGAGGGAATAGAAGTCCCTCCTATGAAGAAAAAAATTATGAAAAATGTAAATGATGATGAATTGGTCCTCAGTGCATCTAGAGTGGTGTTGATATTTAATAATAAGAAAAAAAAACATTTATAAAAAATATGAGAGATATAGTGAAAATAATGTATATATTCTCTTTTCACTTATGGTACAAATATCAATCCAATGAATCTAATAATGACAGTATACTAAAACTACAACAAGTGTTTCTAGAGAATGGTCAATGAGACCTGTGAAACTTGCAATAGAAAAATTACACAATAACAAAAAATATTAATTTAGAAAGTGTTATTGCTAAACATTTTTTTCTATAATATGTATATACTAGTCCAAAAAATTACCAAATTAATATTTCTACTCTATCTACATTTATATAAATATTATCAATTTTTAATTGTGCTTTTCATTTTTTAGGAAGATGTTGATCTCTTTTCTTGTCAAGGAAAATGACCAACATTGAGATAAAATATTACAGGGAACAACAAAGACTCTCCTCATTTTCAAAGAGGTGGCACTCCTATTTCTTGATATATGGAAGATCCTTTAGATGCATGTAATAGGAAACCCCAACAAGTCTTCCAATAAAATTCCTATATATAGATGTACACAATATTATATACACATGTACAAATTATTATATACATATTTACTTGTCAACCACATTATCTCATTCAAGAAAATGCAATAAGTATGCCTACAAATATTTGTATCTACAGGGTTTGGATTCTATTTTCAATAGATATTCTTCCTTCCTTTTAAAATAACGTGAACCCAAAATAATCTATAACTTTTCAAGATCAAGTATATAAAAAATATGGATAATTCACTAGATAAATTTAAAGTACATATGTGTTAATATCAAATGATTTTGTAAAGCATCATTTGTGTGAGAATCCATTGATACATCACCACACAGATTCATAAAAACAACATGACACTTTAATAGTTCTTTGTGGGAGAACTTAATAATAATATCCCAAATGTAACAAGTTTAACAATGTATGAAACAACAATCTTGGCATAAAAAACTCAAAAATATCTCAATGACAATTAGATAAACTGAAATTATACTACATTTTCTTTTTATAAGCATGAATTTTGCTCATTTGGACCTGGAATATCATGAAAAATGACTGAAATAATTTAGAAAAATCTAGTGAGACCCATATTTTCCTGTTTCCAATCATACATGGAAAACTTGATGGAAAAAATCAAGTAGAAGGAAAAATGAGGGGGAAAGATAAGCAAGCTAATTCACAAAATCTTGGAAAGGAAAAACTTGCTTCCAACAAGAAATCGCCACTGTAGAAATCATTGAATGTTGACCTTGAATATGCTCCTCTTCTTCTTTTATAATCTTCTCTTCATATTCTTTAATATTATTTAGGGTTAGGGTTAGGGTTTTATTTCCCCCTTTGTACATGTGAACTTATATATCTATGCCATCAACTGGGACCCACTTTAGATGTTCATAAATTTCTTTTAATAAACCATTTTCCAAAAATAATTAATTGTCAAGCCTGAAATATTCATGAATGTATTTTAATTTTTAGGGAATGATGGCTATAATTTCAACCATGGAAAAAATTTCTAGGTTATTCTTCACGTCTCTATCTTTCCAATAAGCTCTTTTTTTCTCTATTTGGACATCACGATCAAAAGTTATGGCTTCCAGAAGATAGGCACTCAACAACCATTGATTTGTTATTCACATGATTTTTTGGCCCTTGATTTATAAATTTTCCCTATTTGTCCCCCAAGCATTGTGGAAAGTCTCTCATATCATGTTTATATATAAAATGACATCCCATATTGTTTTTTTATAAAGTAGAGAGAGCCAAGGAAACCTTCGTATCTTGTGCACAATGTAACTTTTGGTTGCCACCTCACCGCCCAATCATCATGCCAAGTAACTGCCTAGTAATCCATGTCCAACCTATATCATCCAAGTGTCACCCATAGATAGGTCCACTTCACTGCCACATGTCCAAATATGCCAAAGGATGGGGAGGGGGATAAAACTTAGAAAAGTAAATGAGAAAATAACTAAGTGTTTTACTACCACACGTAAAACTTAGTAAAAGTAGCTTGGGGAGAAATGAGTCATGACATAGTGTGAAAAGTAGTAAAGCCTAGTAAAATAATCTAAGTGTTCAAAAACTTAGTATAAAACAATAAAATGTGGAGAAACATGTAGAAATGTGTATAGAGAAATAGGGAGACATAAAACTTAGTGAAATGGTTATGTAGAGAGAGGAGTGTGCAGAGAAATGGGATGTGCAGAGCGTGGTGGAAAGGCTTGAAATGTAAGGAATATCCACACACTACAAGCCATAAAAATGACTAAATGTTGAAAAGTATAAAAAGTAAAAAATAACTAAGTGTGAAAATGGAAATGGACTAAGTATGAAAAGTATGAAATGGAAATGAACTAAGTATGGAGAGAGGAGTAGGGTCATTTAGAATAAGTGAAAATGACTTTGTCTGATGAGTAGGGTCATTTAGCATATAAAGTGAAAACAAATTAGTCTAAGGAGTAGGGTCATTTAGCATATAAAGTGAAAATGACTTAGTCCTAGGAGTAGGTTTGTTTAGCATATAAAGTGAAAATGACTAAGTGTTGGGGTAATACAAAATGAGGGAGAAACTTGGCAATATATTTGGCATATGACCTCTATTTTTTATTCTGTAAAATGATGGAAGAAGCCGAAACATAGGGATATCAAATGAGAATATGAACACAAAAAATTTCCTTCTTTTTTGTATCATTTTCTTTTCTTCTCTTTTGTTTAAAAGAGAAACCATCCCTGTTGGCCTCCCATGAATAAGTTCTAAATTATTAAGAACTTGTTGGGTCTTCATGACCAATAGGTCAAGGTTATTTGACACTTTATAAATTTGAAAAATTTGGTTTTCATTTGAAAGAGGCATAGGTTCAAATATGCACCCCAATCACCTAGCTGATGGGTGTTAGGAAAACACATCAACAAAAGATCAATAAAATTAAAGGCAACAAACTAGATGATACACAAAACATTCTATTAGGATGTCGAAAATTTTTACAAGGATGTGGTTAAAGAATAAGAATGATTGAATCAAGGGATGAGATATCCCACCAAAAACATGAATTAACATACACAATCATTGATTTTTTGTGTGTTTAATGAGAGAGTTTAATTATCACATGAGATACCAATTTTCAATTGTTTTGTTTTTGTAGAAAAGAAAACAAAATGTAACCAATTCAACATATAAGATGAGATTACAAGGAGAAAAAGGGTTGATCTCAAATTTTGTGAGTACTTGTCTTTTCCTTAATTCACATTTCATACTTTTTTTTGTTGGTACGTGTTTCTATTCAGATATTAACAAGATGTATAAAAGGTCATTATGTTTAGGATGCTTAGGGAACCATTATCTCCATCTAACAAGTCCTAAAAACCACATGCCTGCCAACCTGTCCTTGAAGGGAAACTAGGTTAGCATTCAAAAAAATATTGTAGCAAGCTAGTACTAGAAATAGTGTCAGGACTGAAAGAAAAGGACCCTAGAGAAACTAGACACATAATCATATGCAACTAAACCAAAGTAAAAAAAAAACATATTATGATAGGTAGAAATATATTTTTACTCAATCATTGAGATGAGACACTTGAGGAACAAACATAGAAGTGATTTCCTAATTTGTCACATCCCGAGGAGGCCGCTAAGACCCAATAGATGAGCCACCAAAACTTCCTAGTTCTAGAGAGCTGAATTTCCTTTTGACCAACCAAGAGACCATGGTGAGGAGCATCTTATTTTGATTTTCTAGAGATTCCAATTTCTTGTAATATTGATATTTTGGTAACACCTTGGGATACCATAGTTTTTGTATGCCAATATAACTCTAGTGTTTTGTAAAAATTGGTATCCTTATTCCTAGAGAAACTGCGATCATGAAATATCTCTACTACCTACATGTCCACACATCTTCCTGGTAGGCCCTGATGACCTTGACATCATCTTGCAGAGGATGCATGAAATATTTTTCCTATAGAGAGACTAAATTTTCATAGTACTCAACAATTTCCTTCATCGTAAGGGATACCTAAGTCTTGCGAACATGAGTCGAATAGGAAGGAACAATGCAAGGACCCATGGAAACTAATAGAAGAGTGACGATCCACTCATGAGTAGGGACCAAAGAGAGTTTGAAGACAAAATCTAAATTCGACCAGAGACAAAGAATTAACCAAATATTAAGGTCAAAATAAACTATATATGACATCCAAACCATGCTAAGTGTCCTAACAACTGTCACGACAAGAGTAGAAGTAAATACAAACATCCAGAAAACACTTACAATGATAAATGGTAACTCAAACATGAATTGGCCGGAGCTCATCCCTCCTGTACTTTCCATTTTTGTTCATCACTTTCAATGAATCTGTCTTAAGTTGAACATAACTACTCACATGTGGTGGTTACATGCCTACGAGATAGGGTAATCCTCCATGCCATCGATGCCACCCACTGCATTATGATTGTCATGATTAGATGGAACCCCATCCAAGGGAATTCATATTTCATACTTATTATAATGTTTATACTTTAATTAATTTAGAATCATCCATGGATTTTTTCTATCAGTCTTATGTACAAAGAAGAGCCATCCAAACATTTGATTAACATTGGCTTACATATGGGTTGTGAGTATATGTTGGATTATCGAGAGTTAATTAAAAAATTTGTAAGCAACTNATCATGGATTTTTTCTATCAGTCTTATGTACAAAGAAGAGCCATCCAAACATTTGATTAACATTGGCTTACATATGGGTTGTGAGTATATGTTGGATTATCGAGAGTTAATTAAAAAATTTGTAAGCAACTATGTTTTTTTACTTCCCTTATTTTATAATCAATGGAACAAGAAGAAACCTTTAATTATATCTATGGTTTGTCATGGCATATACAACTCAAGATAAACAAGGTACATAGTGGAGCCAATAGAATATATGTCCAGAGATGGCATGGGGAGTGGCTTCAAAAGAAAGTGTGTTATCTATGAATCATTCATTTCTATGGTATGCTTTTTTATTTAAGCAATCATGCATATTATACTATAAATGTAGATATAGTCATTACACATTATTTATATATTTGTAGATGGAATATGAAGAGGTGGAATAAAATCAAGCTAATCAACAAGACATTGCAAATAACCAAAGTATAATATCCCACACAAGTGATGAAGAAATAAGTCATGCAAGCAACTCAAACAATGAAAATAATTTGATATATGAATGGTAATCAATACTATTCAATGTTACAATTTTTTATTTTTTATTTTGGAATGTTTGTATATAAAATTGCAGATTTTGCTTAATGTGGACATATTGTTCCAATTAGTATGATGAGGGTTATGAAAAATTATAACAATTATTTATTGAAATTTTGATTATTGTGGACCTTTATGTTCTCCCATTTTGTATGTTAAGGGTCCCTTATTTGTATATAACAAAATGAGTTTCTTATTCTATTGCAATATTTGGTGTTGTAAAATGTTATGTTGTTGATTAAATATATGGATGATTAACATTATTACAATGAAGAAATACGTAATTAGATGTTATATTGTTTTTAAATATACAATAAATTAATGAAATGATTATATCCAAATGCATTAATTAAAATATAAAAATCATTATCATTATTAAATATTTGATTTTCTAATGATTAATTGGAATTTATAAAAATCATTAGCAGTTGCATTTGCATACCTTCAATGCCAAAAAATTCAACATTGAAACATATTAGTGCATGGTATTGATTTGAACTCCATGGTTCTTTTCATAATTATTTATGCACTAGTCCATTTAAGTGATTGTTACACATTGATGCAATATACATGTTAAAATGCATTAGTGCTAATAATTGTAATAAGAGCATTGATTCTCCTTACTAAAATATCAACACTCTTCCCTACTATGATATTGTTACCATTGTCATTACTACTATAATTACCATTACCAAGACTTCATAGTGGGAAAGGACATATAATCACCAATGCTCCATCATATATTATATGCTCTAGTGCTTTAAAAAATAAAAAATCTAGTATGCACTAGTGCTATCTAAAATATCTAATATGCACTAGTTCTTTGAAAGTATATAATATACATCAGTTCTTTAGAAAATATAAAACACACACTTACTTTCAAAATGTGTAATATGCATCAATTCCTACTAACTCAACCAATTAAGGTGTGGGGTGACCCGAGATCAATACCTTTATGTTGTGTTTAGTTGGGAGGAGACACCCAAAACATCCAACCATGTTAAAGGTTGGTGTAGCCCAGGCCGAGTGCGATCGCCAGGTGATTTTGATGGCTTAGATTCCCATGGGTTGTGGTTTCTTATCCAACAATTGAAATGTTGGCCCCACAAGTGAAAACCATTTCTAAAAATAAAATAAAATGTGTAATATGCATCGATGCATATTAAATATGTGCGCATCAATGCACCTTATTGTTTCAAGAACACCAAAAAAACCTCCATTAAGACCTTTGTTTGTCCAATTTTTTTAGTTATAGTGAACATCCATTAAAACCTCCATTGTCAATAATGGAGGTTTTTTGATAAATTTTCCCTATATTGTAATAGTAAAATATTGCACTACAACATATGCTTGGTGGAATTTTCCTTCTTCTTCTTCATGTGTGTGTGTATTTTATTCATGAATCCCTAGGGGATAACTAAAATAATTATCGCCAATGTTGCTACACACTTTGGATAGTTTTGTGTCAGTAGATGCTTGTTTTGAGTACATCTAGGTTAGGCACTCTAGTCTTTGCTAACGAGATTAATAGGAATTCCATCCATGAATGTGGGGAAGCATCCATTCGGTTTTCCTACGATGATTTCCCTAAGGAAAAATACTCTATTCATGAATTAGATAATTTGTATATATATAGGATTATTTATATTTTTATGAATTAATTGCACATTTAGTTTTTCAAAAACTTGGAGAATGGGCTGGTTAAAATCCCAATCATCTAGTTCAATTTTTTATGAGTTGGTGCCCAACTCTCTAAGCTAGGCAACTGGGTACACCGCAATTTATGCTTAGTAGTACTCTTAATTTATTTTAAATATTAGACACTTAATTTGAAATATTTCAAAGAATATAAAGAGTTATTAATATCCCATAAGGGTCATGTATGTGAAGATGTAAAATAAATTTTGCCACTAGTGCCATCTATGTTGATGAGGTAGAATGTGAAGTTGCACCATTGGATGCCTGTGGAGTGATGTTGGGTATCCCCTACTTGTGGGATAGGAATGATACCTTCTACAAGAGAGAAAACAAGTACGACTTGATCAAGGGTGGCAAGGCATACCTCATCATGAACGCACATCAAGAGAGGGAGAGCACAACTCCTATAGCAGGGAAACACGAGTAGACAAGTAGGAAACAAGCCACCTTCATCAACAATGGATTGGTGGATATGAAGAGGAAAATGGAATCCTTGTGCTTATATGTCCTTAATGGTCCATATTTTTGGGACCAAAAGCCTTGAAATGGGGAGGTGTGATCCAAATTGGATCTTGGAAAATGTTTATAAATGTTGCAAATAAACATGTTTTGTTTAATTCCATTTTATTTGGTCTTATGGCACAATGGAAAGGTGAAACAAATAGCCATGATAGTTGGAATTCCAAAAGAATCCCATTAAAAATAATGAGAGTGACAGTGAAGAGGACAAAGAAGGGAGATGCAAGAAGAAAGAGAGAAGGGAATTAGTAGAAACTAAAGCTCGAAGAGGGCAACCTGCTTCAGGTTGAGTGGATGAAAGAATTAATGTATCTGTTCACTCTAAGAAAAGGTGTCTCTGGGCCATGGAATCTATTATTTTGTTCTTTATCGTGAGTAACAATACACAGATTTAGTGTATAGCTCACCCATTTGTAATTTTCTCCTGGGCATAATATTAAAAATCCCATTTAAATGATTATATCTGTGAGTTAATGAATTTCTTGGGTATTTTTTTTATGAGTTACAATGATCTATTCATAATTCGTTAAAGTATATTTTGAGCCTGTAGAACCTATCCACACAATATGTTCCTTCTTGGGCATTTAATTTTCCTGTTGGTAGATTTCCTCTTTGCCTGGGTGATTTCTTATTTATATGAGATGTTTTCTCTATGTTTGGGAGAATTCCTAGTACTTGGGTGTTTCTCTTTCCACCAGAGGTTGTACGAAATCCATACAAGATGCATAGGGTATGTACATGCCAAGAAATAATTGCTGGGAGAATTTATAGATCTATGGGAGTTTTTTTTCATTGTTGAGCATCTAAATTCATCCTTGTGTTTTTTTTATTTGTTGTGGGGGATAACAATCACCCTTGGATGTTGTTTTAGCTGATGGGGGTCACCAAATCACCCTACAAACATTTTTCATTTTTTGTTGAAGATCAAATCCACCCTTTAGATATTTTTTTCACTCGATGGTTGACTCATTATGACTGGGTTTCTCTCGAGGTCAATTTGCCTTTGTATAGTCCACTGATCTTTCATTTGGTCGACCTGAGCATCAAATCATTCGAGTGGTTTTTCATTTGGTAAACCCGACCATCAAAGAATTCAACTGGTATATCATTTGGTTGACCTGACCATCGAAGCATTTAACTGTTCATCCATTAGGCCGACTCAACTAGTGGGTGGTTGACGAGTTTATTATTTGGTCGACTCGACTGTTGACTAGTATATTGCATGACTTACAATCAGTTGAAGAAGATCAAGACACGAGATTTAAGTTTATTCCGTAGAAGCATCCATGCTGGTGAGATAGACGAGCCACAAGCCTACCATTTATGGATGAATACCCCAATGTGATAACCTAAATCATACTACAACCCTAATCCCTTAGCCATAATTATATTAGAATGGGATGAAAACAATTGGGAAAAAAAGAATAAAAATAGGAAAAAAATAGATCAAAACCTAAAAATTTTCACCTAGCACAACTAATTCCTTGTGGATGAATGCAACATCCACATGAAAATAAGAAAACATCCACAATAATCATATGCAGGGAGACACAAATATTGTTCCTAGATATACAATGCTCTAGCTCTTTTATTCTCAAGATGGAATTGATGGATTACAAAGGGCTCAAATGTGTTCTACTCTTGTGTTAAAAAATTAAATGATCAGAGTTAACATCCTATGCTCTTATTTAGTTTATCATGTAGAAATATCTATCTCAAGTTGATTAGGACGAGCCTCTCCTTTCTTGCACACTCTTGATATAATTATGGGTGCTCTAGTCCTCAATATACAAGGGTAACTTCTATTATTTTTGAAGTATTCATTGATTGATATTCTTATCATCTAAAATTTGTTTTAAACAACAAATAATCTCTCACATCCTAATATTCAGGATCTAAACCAATCCCTTCTTTTCTTTCATTTGCTCCATTCATAATATCCCTTTTGGGAGGCAAAGAGTCTATAAAAAATAAGAAATAATTAAGAAATTATTGAATATATTGTAATTGTAACCTATCTATGTGATGCCCTTATTGAAGAGATTGTAATTATAACCTATCTAGGTGGTGCCTACATGTATTTTTTTGGAACTCCAAATGGTTGGATATCCTCCTTTTACAAGTGTCTTCTTCTACATAGTTAAATCTCCATGTCCTTCATGTTGTTGGTTGGTTGGTTGAGTCTGGTAGATTTTCTAAGGTCTATTGTTTGATCGATCAAGTATTACACCTAATGGACTTTCCTCTTAGTTATTTTATCTAAAGAAATTTCCTATTGATAATGCATCTAGTTCATGAGGTTATAATATAATTAAATTCTCTTCCAGTACATCTCTCTCTCTTTTTGGTCCTTCTTCTTAGGTTGGAACTGGATACATGCTACAAAAAGTACATTATTTACAAAAATATTAGTTTATTTGACATCTCATTTATAAATTTTACCTACCTTCAAATATCCTAGTCACCTTCTTGTTCTAATTGACCACATTTTGTCTTTAAGAATATACATGTTCATTTAGTCAACTCATTCATTTTGTTAACTCCGTGCAATATTGCCAACTTCTTTCTTTAGTGAGGATTTCATGGCTCTATTGTTAGTATTTTCTATCTTGGTCAATTTTGAGCTTTCAATATTTCCACGAACCAATCCATCTGATTTTTTCCCATGGTTATTTTAAGATCACAACTCCCCAAAGGGAGGCTTTTGGTCCCCAAAATATTCTAATGAGAGATAAGGAAACACACATGAAGGTTTTATTCCCTCATACCATCCTACTCTCTTTGATTATTTCCTTTTGAGTCCAATCTACCATAATTTGGTCAAATTTTATCAAATACCATGAACCTTATTCTACAACACGATATCCTCCTTTAGTTCCTAAATTGCAGTTGTTGCAAATCCTTCAACTAGAGAAATATTTTTTTCTTCTTCCCAATACAATGTGGACAATGCAAACATTCATGAAGGGATGCGAATGTAGAATCATAATTTTCTCTAACAATAATCTTCATCACAATTTGTTTTTTTTGTTCATTTCAAACATATCTACAAGTTATGTATGAATTGTGTTCCTCATACCATTCATCAATTCCACCCCCCCCCCATCACCCTATAGATAGAACTATACCAACATAGATCCATTTTAGACCCACATATATTAAGAAATTGGAAGCATAAAAAATAAGTCAAGTACCAAATCTATTTATACTTACAATATCAAGGATAAGATGGATCTATACCAGTTTATTTTACTCTTAATATTGCCTATTTTTGTTTTTAATTTTCATATTTGTAGACTTATATTTTTTTCAATCTAGTTTGTTAATGTTACAAGTATGACACATCTACTTGAATTATATATACACCTTGCTACTCTCAGTGCAATGATAAATTGATCCCCTTTTTATGTTAACCTTTTAAAGTATTAATTCCAAGTATTTAACCTATACTAGATATGTCTCCTCAATGTGGAAGTATCCATGTGTCATGATATCTCCTTCGTGGGAATGATATCCATAAATTTTCTACTAAGAAAGTATCTCCCATCATATCCACCTTGTATGTTGAATCATATTAGGATATCAACCTTGTTGGAGCAGGCTATTTTGGGGAACAATGTAGTAGTTTTGGAGGATATTTGGAGCGCAAGCCAGGAAATAAGGAAAAGCAGTGTGCTAGAAGGGACGGAAAGTAGCGTGTCGAGAATAAAGGAAAAGTAGCACACTGAGAATCAAGGAAAAACAACACAAGGAAAGAGGAAAGACAAAGGAAAAATAAAGGACAACTCGACAAGAAGTGGTTGGATCGAGGACCAGCCGTGTGCATGATTTTATAATGTGGACAAACCTAATCCACTTAGGGTTAGGGTTTGGGTCATGATGTAATGGGTTATTACCCACTTTTTATAGTATAAATACATGTTGTAAGAGGTATCTAGGGGATATCTTAGATGATGGTTTTTGATGAGTTTTGAGTCACATATACAAGTTTTGAGAGCTATGGAGATATTATTGAGTCCGTTTTGGAGATGAGTCTATTATTGAGTTGTAACTGAGGGTTAGGTAATAAGCTATGGAGCTTGGTATGATGTTGGTCAACCTCACATGGACATATTTTTGATGTAATGCATGCAACATAGAGACTTTAAGATGAATAATAAAAAAGACATATCTTTGTGGACGTAGCCCAGGGGAGGTGAACCATGGTAAAACCTGTGTCATTATGTGGAATGTGTTCGTTATATCTTGCAATGATTTATGATGAATGAATGGATAAATGTATGAACATGTTAAGGTTAATTTGAAGCGTGCACTAGAATAGTCATGTTATTTCCTACAGAATGAATGTTAAAGGTTAATTGAATAGTAGATATGTTATATCAGAAGTAGAATGCATGCCTAAAATCCCCATGAGTACCATCCCTTCCATGAATGTAGACATATGGATCTTGCAGTCACCCATAATCTATCTCGGGTGAGACTGCGTTGTGCACTCTATGTGCAGTGTTTCCTTCTAGTCTCTAGAAGGCTTGGTGGTTTGTAGGGTTTTGTTGGAAACCTAAGGTAGAACACGGGCAAACCCATACATCCAAAAAATGGTTTTTTTCCGGCTGGAACTTAGAAGAATAGTTTGGAGGGGATCTGTTGAAGAACAACAAAGAGAATGCAGTGGCAGAAGGGGATGTTTAGGCCATGGAAATCCAAATAATAAGGAGATTGAAATGTGGCTGGAGAAAAAATAACTCAAGTTTGCGTAGAAAGACAATAGAAGTTCCAGGTATACACTGCGCCAGTATTTGGACAGGTATGTGTTCACTGATTTGCATGAGGCATTTTTGTGTTATTTTCCAGAGTTGTTGCAAGATTGGATATTGAGGTTGAAGGATACTCATCCCACTAATCGGATAAGGTTAGTAGAGTGGACTATTGAGAACATTGCATGGTTGGAAAGAGTTAATAATAAATTCACACACGCAATGGATTTCTGGTTAGACAGTATTGTTTTTGGGTTTATTATTGAGTTTGTAGTCGATACATCGAAGTCATATATTGATGCAGGGCATGATTTCTTGAAGGGACCAAGAGGGAGGTACATCAGGTCACATTACATGTCGATGACGATCTTATTTCATGATAAAGGCATGATGACAATGGAGTCAGATAACTAAGTCACTCTGTGTGCATGGGGGAAATGGGGGAAACACTAAGAAAGATCTGAGATATGGAGAGGGATCTTGAGAGAGACCAGAAGAAGGAAGAAATGGAACCCATTATGATGGATGAGGAATAGACCAAGGATATTTTGAGCAGAGCGGGAGTGAATCGTAGTGAACGATCCTCCTAGTATAATATCAACAGTAAGAAGAGGGAGGTAGCCGAGCGGGAGGGCTTGGATAGTGACGAGGAAGAGGTAGAGGATGTCCGTGCATTGGGGTAGATTGAGGAAATCCTGCATGCCGCATATGAGAGGAAACCATAGGTCAAGGGTTCGGTGTAGAAGAAGGCTATCCATTCTATATTAGAATTAGTGTGGAACCCACAACCCCATGTGCGACTAAGACATTTGAAGAAGAAGAATCAGTTAGAAAACAAGTGATTAGTGGTAGAAGCATTTTAGTAGGACGCAGGTATAGTCAATATTCAAGTAGAAGTATTAGTTCAACTTGCAGTAGTCATGTATCTACACCGCATAGAGGTGGTAGTATAGAAAGTGTCACAATGGCAGAAGTAGATCCAACTATTTGGCTACCAGAGTTTTGTGGAGAAGGTTCAGAGGACCTAGAGAAGCACTTGTTTATTTGTGATAATATTTGGGCATCTAATTAGATCACATATGAAGATACAAAATTTGCGTAGTTGGAAATCACATTCAGGGGCTGTGCACTAGACTGGTATATGGGCCTCATAGTAAAAAACCCACAAGGAGCACCTACAACTGTCAAAGATGTAAACAAGGCATTAATCAATGAATTCCAATGACCAAGCTCAGAGGATTAGTTCATGAATGAGATGATAGAGATCAAACATAATCCAGGTAAGTCAGTATGGGAGATTGATAAGAAGTTCAAGATAATAAAAGGTAAGTTGAAGTATCCTATTACTGATATGCATTATATACATTTATTTGTTAATTTATTATTTCCACACTTGAAGTATCCTTTGAGGCAACATAAGTTCCAAAGTCAGGCTGAGGCTTTACAAGAAACCTTGCAATTGGAGGATAATTGGTATAAGAAGACAGATCCAACTGTGGAAGAGATGAGAGCATATGTGAAGAACTTGACATTTCAATTGAAACAGAATAAGGGAAAGGAAAAGAGGGAAGATGTATGGTGTACATTATGCAGAACATAAGGGCATCATAAGAATGAGGGTCTAATATTTGCGCAGTATTTGGGAGTAGGAATGCAAAATCCTTTATCGTCAGGAGGAACATGGCATGAAATATGCAGAACACATGGACATGATCCCTATCACTGTCCCATGATGCATAAGTATCAAACGATGCATAAGACTACATTTTGTAATTTTTTCAAGTCATTTGGACATGAAGAGAAGGATTGTAGAACTTTAGAAATAATGAAAGAGAGGACCTCAAATACTTATAGAGTGTAGTATGAACACATGACAGGATAGTCAACACAACAGTTTGGAGTACAACCAAAGTATAATACACTACACAGAGACAATCAAGGAAATATAGGAGGATTCAGAGGAGGAGGTTGCAGAGGAAGAGGATTTGGAGGAGGAAGAGGACCAATAACATGTCATAATTTTCATAAACCTAGAAATTATGAAAGAGTTTATCCACAACCACCTGCGACATGTATGTATTGTCGCGCAATATACCATGATACAAAAGACTATCCGACACTATTGACAAAGATACAAGAAAAGAGGAATTAAAACAATCAGAATGTTCAATGGATTGTTGTGGAAACCAGAGAAGAGGATGGGAAAAAGATCAATATATTTACTAGAGGTGGAGCCAATACAGGAACAGATGCAACAAATCAGAATCAGGATGAGCGCTAGTGGGTCAGGAAGAATACAACATCTCAATAGACTTATGATGTGTATAAGGAAAATGAGACCTTCAAGGAGGCTAGAAATGATATTTTGAAGAAGAATATTGTGTCTACTTCAGGAAAAAATCCAAGAGATTATATACCAGAGTATGACATGCCTCCCTTATTTGATCAGACCAACAAAGAGAAAACTTTGAGCAAGTAAGTAATTTAAGAAACTCTTTGGGGTCTTGTGTGAATTTGTTGAATGATAAAACCTCTTTACAAGTATTACAGAGTCTATTAGAAAAGTGCAATTATGGAGAAGAGATGAAATTATAACCAAAGAAAGTCAATTAGGTTCGTAAGAAAAGAAGAATAGGTAGGGAGTTCAAGTTGAATGCAAACATTGGATATTTCAATATGGGTGACATAATATTAGACTTAGGTTCTGAAGTAAATGTTCTACCTAAGAAGACATGGGAAGATATGGGGGAACCTACATTGGGGTATTCACCTATTCAGTTGAAGCTAGAAAATCAACATAGAATGGTGCCAATTAGGATATTGAATGGGATACCGGTATATTTAGATGGTGTGCAGACCATGGCAGAATTTGAAGTCATTGACATAGTGGATAACACTACTCCCCATCCAACACTTTTGGGAATGGATTGGGAATTTGATAATCAAACTATCATCAATTTGAAGAACATGAATATGGTCTTTGAAGCAAGAGAATACAAAGTTATTGCACCATTGGATCCCTCAAAAGGAGGAAGATATGTGGAACCTACGACATAAAATTTCATTTCAAAAGACATAAACCAACTCTTCGGAACTATTGCATGAGAGGATGACTAAATTAACCCCACTTTAGATAGAATGATAATATGGAGGATAATTAGTTCGTGTGAATCCGATTCAAAGATAGGTCTTTAGAATTGGTAGCAACGTTTGCATGAACTATCTAAAAGAAGATGTGAAAGGATGACACACGCACTAAGGTGGATTGGATCAAAGGTAAGAGAATGATGCATGAGCATCCTTGGGCTCGGGTAATCTGCATCACCCAAAAATATCTCCATTATGAAAATACAAAATAAGTCAAATAAGGAATGTGTTAGTGGTCCATTTATTTAGTCAGTTTGATGTAAATTCGAACTGCTGATTACTCCTGCAATTATTCTTGCTATGATGAAACTCATGCTGAAACTGCCAGGTATAGTGAAATTTTACAAGTGTCATGCTGAAACTTATGCTGAAACTTATGCTGAAACTCGTGTTGAAACTACTACGTATAGAGAAAATTTACAAGTGTCATGTTGAAACTCATGCTAAAACTGCCACTTATAGTGAAATTTTACAAGTGTCATGATATTTCTTCATTTGCAACACTGTGGTTGCACGCATTTGATTTTTCCACGATGGTATGCATTCATGATGAGTCACAACTACCATTAGGTAAAATAACTTGCGGCTAAACGACAAAGCGTGACCCGAGGCTGAAAGGAATTTGAAGCGGTCCAAAAGATAAAGAGATAGTTTGGGTAACAACTCACTCTTGGAGGGAAGGAAAATCATTTTAGAGCTGAGGATGAGTTTTAGAAAGAAATGGAGCATGATTTTGAAGGGGTTGGTGAACCACAAAGTAAGGAAATTGTAGAAGGTGGACTAGAGAGAAAGATTCCAGGTTGGGTGAGCACGTAGGAAGGGCGAAACATAATCTCATCCCATACACACAAACTATTACCCTCTAGATGATTTTGTAGTGGTTGTCAACCACACAAGCACCAATTCATGGTTGTCTTTTAACCCAGGCATGATATAATATAGAAAATTTGTCCTTTTCATTGAATTAATAAACAAATGGTATTGGAATTCATGTGTTTTCTGGTATTTTAGTTTCCAGTGGATTTCCTTATTATTTGGAAAAGTATTTCTGTTTAGATTTTCCACTGTGTATTCTGTAGCAGGGTGTGTGTTGTAATTGTTTATGTGTTCCGACATATATATGTATGCATTATGTGGTATCATAGCACAATTATTCTTTGAGATTAACACCTAATATGCTTATGTGAGACAAGGTACATAATACATGTTCGGGTGGTTGCTCAACAATAGTGTTGAAAGTCAAGTTGGGTTATAGAACCAATGTGAGGTCTATGGATTTTGGTGAGATGCGTACAACTTGGAGGAATATCGCCATGAAGGAGAGGAGAAGGAAGGGGAGGTGCAGGAAATCGAGAACTGGAAAATTTGAGAAGAAGAATAGAGGAATTGGAAAATCGTAGGAATGTAGATGATGAAGTATACTTAGAGCCAAAAGAAGAAATCAAAGACGAAAATGATGGTGATGAAAGAGACCCAACAACTAGGATCATTTTGTATTTAAGTAAAAAGGGTAGTGAAAAGGTTGAGGTTTCCTGTTATGATGGTAGTCTGAGAGTTGATGTTCTCATTGATTCGATTGGAGAACTCGAAAGATATTTCGAGTATGAAAATATTCAGGATCCAAATCGGTTAATATTTGTTGTTAATAAGCTGAAATTCCATGCAATAGTATGGTGGGATATGCTGCATAAGGATAGAATGAATAATCAGCTAGAGAAAATCATAACTTGGAAGAATATGGTTACCAAGATTAAACATAAATTTATTCCCATTGATTACCAACAAAATTTGTTTCGACAAGTCTAGAACCTCAGACAAATGGAGACATTTGTTTGTGAATACACTAAAGAGTTATTTATGTTGTCACTCAGAGTAGGCCTCAAAGAACCATAATTCCAATGAGTTGCAAGGCATGCAAATGGGCTAAAGTATTTAATTCAGGATGAAATGAGCACACACTATTTCCGTGTTTTTGATGAAGATTATCATGTTTCCTTGAAGGTAGAATAAACTATTGAGAGGAAAACACAACCTAGAGGTAGAGGAAGAGGTTTTAAAGGATGAGGTAAAGTAGGGATTTCTAAAGGTAGCAAAAGGGAAGAAGAATCTTCCAGTGGTCAAGGTGGCAGAGGAGGAAATGCAGTTGGTAGGGGAAGAGGATTCGAAAGAGGAAAGGGAAGATATGTAATTACTTGTTATCACTATGGTGTAGAGGGACACAAGAAGTATGAATGTCCAGGAAGGAAAACTTCAGGAAGATGAGGTGAAGCA
>JASDQU011101471.1:18171-30797 GCA_032191745.1 Picea mariana
TCAAGGAAAATGTTGTAACCTGATTATAGATGGAGGAAGTACAAAAAATTTGGTATATACTGAAGTCATGAACACATTAAACTTGACAAGGTTGAACCATCTGAACCCTTATCATGTTTCTTGGTTGAACAAGGGACAACATGCGATTGTGACTGAGCAATGCTTATTGAATTTTCAAATAGGGAGTTTTCAGGAGTAGGTGTTATGTGATGTGATTAAGATGGATGCATGCCACATACTATTGGGAAGACCATGGTTGTTTGATAGACAATTTCATCACAATGATAAGGAAAACATATACGAGTTCAAGAAATATGGACAATGATATAAATTAACACCAATGTTGGATGATACAGTAGAAACAACAAGAAATTATGTTGATATAAACACAAGTAAAAGTACAATCATGCTATGTTCTACTAAATAATTTTTACAAGAAGAAAGAAAAGAAACATTTTGTTTAATAGTGATTCTGAAAGAAGTGAAAGGTGTAGAAAATCCAAATGTTCTATCTACATAAATAGATTTGTTGTTGGATGAATTTGAGTTTATTGCTAATGATATGCCAAAAGGATTGCCTCCAGTGAGAAGTATTTCTCATCAAATTGATTTAATGCCTGGATCTTTTACCTAATAAAACACCTTATAAAATGGATCCCACAGAGAGGGAAGAGGTGAATTGGCAGGTGCATAAATTGCTTGACCAAGGGTTGATTCATGAGAGTTTGAGTCCTTGTGCAGTAATAACAGTGTTTACTCCAAATAAAATAGGGGAGTGGTGAATGTGTACTGACTCGCATGATATAAAAAATATCACTATCGAGTATAGATTTCCACTGCCAAGAATGGATGTATAATGGACTGTTTGAGTGGTGAAAAGTAATTTACAAAACTCGATTTGAAGAGTGGTTATCACCAGATTCGGATGAGAGAAGGTGATGAATGGAAGATTGCATTGAAGACGAAAGATGGACTATTTGAATGGTTGGTAATGCCATTCAGGTTAACTAATGCACCCAACATGTTCATGAGATTGATGAACGAAGTCTTGAAGCCATTTTTGAGTATGTTCATGGTTGTATATTTGGATGATTTACTGATTTTTAGGAGGAGTAGAACATAGCATGTTGAACATGTGAGAGCAGTGTTACAACACTTGAAACAAGAGAAGCTATTGATAAACCTGAAGAGGTGTACATTCATGTAGCAAGAGTTAGTGTACCTGGGTTTTGTGGTTTCAAAGGAAGGACTGAAAATGGATCCTGAGAAAGTGAAGGCTATCCTTGAATGGAAAAAACCAAGATTCACATTCGATGTGAGGATTTTCCATGGATTGGCAGAATTTTACCTGAAATTCATTAGGAAATTTAGCCAAATATCTGTGCCTCTTACAAAATGTATGAAGAAAGGAGAGTTCTAGTGGACTGTAGTAGTAGGGAAGGCATTGGAAGAATTGAATAAGGGAGTAACAACACCGCTAATATTAGCATTACCAAATTAAAAAAAAGTGTTTCAGGTTGATTGTGATGCTAGTGGAACAATAATTGGAGCAGTGATAAGTCAAGAGGTTAGACCCATTGCATTTTTCAGCCAAAATTTGAACGAGTCCATAAAGAAGTACTCTGTTTATGATTAGGAATTTTATGCTATTGTGTAAGGTTTGAAGAAATGGCGACATTATCTACTGTTGAAAGAGTTTTTCTTGTTCACAGATCACAAAGCTATGCAATACAGTAACAACCAATCTAAGTTGAATCAAAAGCATACTAAATGGGTAGAATTATTGCAAAGTTATTCTTTTGTGCTAAAACATAGGTTCAGGAAGTATAATAAGGTAGTTGATGCATTAAGTTGGAGGATAGCGTTACTCAATACCATGTCGGTAGAAGTCATAATCTTGAACTGTCTAAAGAAATTGTATGAAGAATATGCAGATTTCTTAGAAGCTTGGAAGGTGTGTAAGGAACCTTGTAGTTTAGACAGAACCCTGTATCTGAACTACCATATCCAAGAGGATTTTTTTTTTAAAACCAACAGTTGTGTATTCCTAGAAGTTCCATACCATTGAATCTCATTAAAGAATTGCATAGTGGTGGTTTAGGAGGGAATTTTTGCGTTGATAAAACCACAAAATTGGTGAAGGAGAGGTACTTTTGGCCCAACTTTAACAAGGATGTTTGAAAGTTTGTGGAAGGTTGCAGGATCTGTCAACTAGCCAAGGGAAAAAGTTAGAACATGAGACTCTATACTCCATTTCCAATACCCAAAGGACCTTTGGAGGATATTAGTATGGATTTTGTCCTAGGATTTCCTATGAATTGAAGAAAACATGATTCAGAAATGGTAGTTGTTGATAGGTTTTAAAAAATGGCACACTTCATAGCATGTAAAAAGACTAGTGATGCTAGTGATGTAGCTTCATTGTTTTTCCAAGAGGTGGTTAGATTGTAGCGACTTCCACAGAGTATTACTTCAGATCATGATACCATATTCCTTGGAAATTTTTGGAGGACACTCTGAAAAAGTTAGGCTCATATTTGTTATACAGTTTGACATATCATCCTCAAATGGATGGTCATACATAAGTAGTGAACAAGAGTCTAGGAAATTTGTTGAGAGGTTTAAGTGGAGAGAATCATAGTCAATGGGATTTGGCATTAGCCCAAGCTGAATTCACATATAATGATTTGGTGAAAATGTCTATAGGAAAGAGTCCATTTCATATTGTTTATGGATGTTCACCAAAAGGTGTGGTAGATTTGGTTGCATTTCCATATTTGGAAGGCAAGAAGATAGGTCCATGCCGAATTCTAAAAAATATTTCTAATAATGCTTATCAGTTGGAACTTCCGGATAAGTTTGACATATATCCTACATTCAATGTTGTTGACCTCAATGAGTTTCATGAAGGGGGAAAAAGAGTAGATGAAGGTACCCTCATCGAATGGGAACAACATCTACCAATTAAATTTGAGGAGCATATTGAAGAAATTATTGCTACTAGAATTGGTAAGAAGACTCATTGAGAGGAGTACATGGAATATTTGATCAAGTGGAAGAATCGAGGGGCAGAGGATGCATCATGGGTGATTGAAGATCAATTAACACAAGGGCATAATTCTTCACTTAAGTAGTGATCTACACATGAGATGGAGGTCATGTTTTTCTTTCCAAGGGTGTTTGATGGATGATCATCCTTGGGCTCGGACAATCTGCATCACCCAAAAATATTTCCATTATGAAAATAGGAAATAAGTCGAATAAGGATTGCGTTAGTGGTCCATTTTATTTAGTCAGTTTTTTGTAAATTTGAATTGCTGATTACTCCTACAACTACTCTTTCTATGCTAAAACTCGTGCTAAAACTCGTGTTGAAACTCATGCTAAAAATACCATGTATAGTGAAATTTTACAAGTGTCATGCTAAAACTCGTGCTAAGACTCATGCTGAAACTGCCATGTATAGATAAATTTTACAAGTGTCATGCTGAAACTCATGCTGAAACTCTCGCTTATAGTGAAATTTTACAAGTGTCACAATATTTCTTCATTTGCAACAATGTGGCTACACACATTTGATTTTTCCATGCTGGTATGCATTCGTGATGCATCAAAGATACTGTTAGGTAAAATAACTCAAATTGCGGCTAAAGGACAAAGTGTGACCCAAGGTCGAAAGTAAGTTGAAGCGGTCTAGAAGACAGAGAGACGGTTTGGGTAAAAACTCATTCTTGGAGGGAAGGAAAATCGTTTCAGAGTCAAGGAGGAGTTTTAAAAATAAATGGAGTGCAATTTTAAAAGGGTTGGTGAACCATGAAGTAAGTAAATCATAGAAGGTGGACTAGAGAGAATGATTCCAGGTTGGGTGAGCACGCATGAAGGGAGAAACATAATCTCATCCCATACACGTAAATTGTTACACTCTGGACGATTTCATAGTGGTTGTCAGCCACATAAGCAACAATTCATGGCTATTTTTTAACCCAGGCATGATGTAATATAGAAAATTTGTTCTTTGCATTGAATTAATAAATGAATGGTATTGAAATTCATGGGTTTTCTAGTATTTTAGTTTCCACCGGATTTCCTTATTTTTTGGAAAAGTATTTTTGTTTGTATTTTCCGTTGTATATTCTGTAGCAGTGTGTGTAATGTAACTATTTGTGGGTTCCAAAATATATATCTCTGTATTAGAGAATCTCCTACTTTTTATGGTCAGAACAATTTAGAATATTTTTTAGAAAATTTTGAGTTAGATGTTTTGGAGAATCAGAGGTTATTAGTGTTAGAAATGGCTTTGAACGAAACACCTACACGTTGGTGGGGTGCTCATAAAGAGAATATTAATAACCAATATCAATGCAAGAGGTTACTGTGCATTAGATTTGGCACAGAGTAGGAGAACAAATATTTGGAGAAGTATGATGGAATTGGAAAACCCATAGAACACATAGACAAATGTATGGTACAATGGAGATTAGTACCACCAGAGGAATGGACACATCACTTTATTCATACATTAGAAGGCATCCCAAGGAATTGGTACAGAGAGTTAGAACTGCATAGAGGAACTGCCCATTGAGAGGAAATGCAATAGAATTTTGTTATCACTTTTTCATTTGAACATGAGAGCCCATAGATAGATATAGAAATGAAGGTGATAAGAGACAAGATATTTGAAGATCCTGATTTTGAAATTGTCACAAAATATCAAAATTAGAATAGATAGATAGTCAGATAGTTGTTACACTATTATCATGTCGCAGAAGAAGACCCAACAGAGGAAAACCCACACAATATTCAGATCAAAGAAGTTGAAGGGGAAAGAGAAGTAGAAGGCCCATAGTTAGAGTCTGAAGATTTTTCTGCACCTTTGAAGATAAAGAAGGTAAATATTGGAACAACAGAAAATCCAAAGATTGCAAGTAATGGGGATTATTGGGACAACCAGATAGTGGAGAGAATAACAGAGTTACTGCGCGAATATAGTGATGCGTTTCCAACAATTTTTTCAGAGATGAAAGGGGTAACAGGAGAACTTGGAGAGATGAAGATACATTTGAAACTAGATGCCAGACCAATAAGATAGAGACCCTACATGAAGAATCCAGTGTATAATAAAAAAGTGAAGGAAAATATTGACAAGATGTTAGAGGCTAGTGCCATAGAACCTGTTGAAGAATCATAATGGATTAGACCGATGGTAGTTCAAAAAAAGAAGAAAGGGAGGATAAGGATCCGTGTAGACTTGAGGAAGTTGAATGATGCATGTCTGCATGATCCCTTCCTTATCCCATTTACAAATGAAGTATTGGAGAATGTAGGAGGAGAATAATCATATTCATTTACTGATGGGTTTTCAAGGTATCACTAGATCAGGATAAGACTAGAGGATCAACATAAGACTACATTTTCCACAGAATGGGGATCATTTCAGTACACAGTGATGCCTTTTGGATTGAAGAATGGACCTGTAATTTTTTCAAGATTAGTAGTATATGCCTTTAAGGATTTCATACATAAGTTTTTGGAAGTCTATTTGGATGATTTGATAGTCAATAGTTTATTGAAGGATCATGTTGAAGTACTAAGGTTGATGTTGGATAGGTGTAGACAGTGTCAGATTTCATTGAATATTAAGAAATGCATTTTCAACGCACCATTTGGTATTTTGTTAGGGCATGTGGTGTGTAAACATGATCTACTGGTTGATCTTGCAAAAATTGTTTTCATAGTTAATTTACCACCACCTAATTCAATGCGCCAGTTAAAAAGTGCACTTGGTCATACAGGATATTATAGGAAATTCATAAGGGGATATGCACAAATTATTGCATCGATGGAGAAATTTTTGAAGAATTACATTAAATATCAGTGGAATGAGGAATACCAACAAATTTTTGATATATTGAAGGATAAAATGGCTATAGCGCCAGTTTTAGTGTTTCTAGATTGGTCAAAGGAGTTTCATGTTCATGTGGATGCATATTCAATATCACTTTGAGTAGTATTGACACAACCAGGACAAGGTGATATAGATCACCCAATAGTATATGCAAGAAAGAAACTGCTAGATTCAAAGAAGAATTATAGTACAACAGAAAGAGAAGGATTGGCTATGGTATATGCATTGCAGAATTTTAGACATTATTTGTTAGGAAAAAAATTTAAGATGTTTACAGATCACTTTTCTCTTAGATAGTTGGTCACTAATCCAGTGTTGGGGGTAACATAAGTAGATGGTTATTATTGTTTTAGGAGTTTGACTTTGAAGTTGTGGTGAATCCTAGAAGATTGAATGCAGGGTCAGGTCATTTGTTAAGGATAACTAATGGAGAAGAACCAAGTAGTTTGGAGGATAACTTCCCTGATGCACAACTATTTTTAGTACAGATTGTTGATGAAAATTTTGTTGAGATTATTGAATTTTTGAGTACATGATTTTCCCCAAAGAAATTTAATACTGCGTAGAAGAAGAATTTGGTATCTAGAGTTGCAAGATACCAACTGATTGTAGGTCACTTGTATAAAATTGGTGCAGAAATGTTTTTGAGGAGATGTGTCATGGGGCATGAAATTCTGATCATATTGGCAGAAGCACATGAAGGAATATTTGGAGGACATTATGCAGGAAGGCTACTGTGAAAACGATATTGTGGGTAGGATTATGGTGGAAAAAAATTCACAAAGATGGAAAGGAGTATTTTAAAAATTGTGATGTTTGTCAGAGAGTTGGAAAGCCATCCAAGAGGGATGAGATGCCATTAAGACATCAGGTAACTTTGAAAGTGTTTGACAAGTGGGTAGTAGACTTTTTAGGACCTATTAACCCACCAGCCAAAATATTAGGAGCAAGATATATTATTATAGTGACATAATACTTAACCAGATGGGATGAAAAAACATCAATGAAGGATTGTAGCACATATACTAAAACAAACTTCTAATTTGAACAAGTGGTCACAATATTTGTATTCCTGAGAGTTCTGATGAGTGATCCAGGGACTCATTTTATCAATAGTACTATCCAGGCAATGACTGAAGAATTTGAAATACATAATCAAAAGAGAACTCCTTACCATCCTCAAGCTAATGGAACATGTAAGAATTTAACAACATATTAGAGAATGCCTTAACCAAGATTTGTAATGTGAACAAGGATGATTGGGATTTGAAGATACCAGCAGTGTTATGGGATTATAGAACTACATGTAAGAAGCTTGTAGGGAAGAAACCTTTCATATTGATATATGTACAGGAAGTCATGGTTCCCTTGGAGTACTTGATACCAAGTTTGCGCATTGCAACTATTACAAATATTACAGAAAGAGGCATAACTCAGGAAATATTGGCTTAACTCATGGGATTAGAAGAAGACATGATTATAGTTGGTTTCCATCAAGTAGTGCAGAAAGAAAAGGACAAATCTTGGCATGAGAGACATATTAAGAAGAAGAAATTTAATGAAGGAGATCTAGTTCTCTTCTATGACAGTAAATATTTGCAGTACCCAAGGAAGTTTAGTATGCATTGGCTAGGGCTATATGAGATAAATTCTATCATAGATGAAGGTGTTGTGCAACAACAGGATTTAACATGCAAGGAGATTCAAGATTGGTGAATGATTTTTGAATGAAACTGTAGAGGGACAATCGACCCATTAACCCTCAGTATTTTCCAAACATAAGAGTAGAGTTGTACATATTGTATATAATAGGAGTCAAAAAGAAGAAAAAGGAAGAAAAAAATAGAAAAAGACGAAAAATTAAGAAAAACGTAGAAAAATGAGAAAAATACAAAAAGAAGTCAGTAGATGGACAAGTGGTAGACATACAGTGGAAGGATACATTGTGCAACATGATCTAGAAAGTGGTATGATATAACCTAAAGACACTTCGCGACAAAAAAAGATAACCAGACAAAAAACGCAGTGTGACGGAACAGAGAGCGACTAGAAAAAGAAAGACGATGAACATAAAAGTGGGATACCACAAACAATTTATGACAAGCTATATAAAAGCAAGAAACTTGCAAGGTAAGCCTCATTGTGAATTGGAGTAAATGAGAGCTAAGGAGAGAAATCCGAGCAAACACTCAGAGTGACCAGGTAGCCCCGGAGTTTTCAACAACCATTCAAAGAAGTAGGTTCATGATTTTGCAATATGGCATCGTTGAAGGTTGGAGCACCCAGTCAAATGTGAAGGAAAACCCACAAAAACACAAGATATTTATAGGATCAAGTACCAGAAGTTGAAAACCCTAGTCAACAAGCATGAGTCATAGACGTGGACGCGATTCCATCACCTGAACCAATCATTCCAACAATGGTTGAAGAGAAAGAACCAACAACAAAAGAAATGGAGGTGGATCTGAGGAATGAAGAAAAAAACCCCACTGAAACACATAACCCTACACAACAACTGGGTTTGGGAGCGCTGTAGTGGAAAAACATGGAAGATGATAAAAGAAAAGAGTCATATGAGCCTAGGGAAGAGGCCGAACCAATACAAAAACTTGTCACAGAGACAATACAACAAAAAAAATAATAGGTGAAAGTGGAATATGTTACAAGTGAACCGGACTCATATGCAGAAGAATAAGAGGATGTGCACCAAGAAGTAGGGCCATCCATCATGACAGAAACTATGAAGGGGAAACAACCAGTGTATAGGTCACCACACAAACAAGAATAAGTCACAATAGCACTATACTAGAAGGAGTGAAAATCCTTCCTAACATTTTAGGATGTGTAGAAAAAATGAGGTACACAAACCATGACATAGCAGACAGAGATAAATTCTCTAAATTTGAATCACAGGTTTATATGGAAAGAAAAGGGATAAGTTCGTCCGGAGTCCCAATATTAGAACCAAAGCAGTGGATTACAGGGTTGTACAACACAAGGATAATGAACCTACTCGAAATCCCTTATTTTGGACGAGGCAAGGATGTGAATAACTGTGTCAAACAATTGTTGGCATTAGTACATGGAGGTACTCTATGGATGGACAGACCGATATCAATCGACGTCGATATAATTGCAACAATCACATGTCTTCCAATTGATGGAGAGAAACCTGAGCAATATCTGGATGAGAAAACTAAGAAGGCCCTCATAGAGGAAATGAAGAATACATGTGGAACAATGAGAGGGTCCCGGGGATTTATAATTAATAGGATCAGTGAACATGTGACAAGATTGACAACTAAGTTAATGGCATGCAAATTGTTAAGGAAGTGTTGCAAGGAAGAAGCACCAGCATGGGTGATAGAAGTAGTTGTGTAGTGCACGAAGGGGACTTTACTTAGTTGGAGTCCATACTTATTGAACTTATTTTTGGATGATTGAAAATATGCACAAGACTTAGGCACATAATTCCATTATTCATGGATGATCATACTTATATCATTGGTTGGTTGGAGACACCCCAAATACAATACATTTTTTCAAAGTATAGGAAAGTGTCGTGCAACACAATATGCAACATTGTGGCACACCTCAGGCGTAAAACAAAAAAAGGCCAACTCCAATATATTTGTGATGTATTTTGATGAAATACAAGAAAAGGTGGTTGGGACATGGAGGATACCACCAGGAATGGTGGAGGAGAATAAGAACATAGAAAATTTCTAGGTATCTAGACACAATGTATGGATTCAGGCCAAAAGGGATCCAAAGAATACTTGGCTGAAGATGAGGTACCCCATCACTGGAGAGGAATTCCAATGGGCCATGAAAGACTACCCATATGAGTGGAAAGTAACAATGGTTCCAAATAAGGGAAAAAAAGGAAAAAAAACATTAGAAGATGGCACATCACAGAAATCTAGAAATTTGACAACAAATACCAGGAAGGTTGCAGAGCATGCAAAGGATATTGGAGGGAGCATGGCATTGAGGAAACCAATACAACATAAGAACATTCCAAAGCCATCAACGAAGGAGAAGGATCATGACGAAGTGACTAATGAAGGAGCATAAAAAAAGGATATTAATGGTAGCACACAAAAGGAAACAACTATTCCTACACATGAGGAACTAGAAGGAAGATGAGATATCCTAGACATAGAAGTACCTACAAATTCAATGCATACATAAAATATGCCAACAAAGAGGATTGTGCAATAGGAAGTAGTCCAAAGAAATAATATGAAGGTGCAAAAAGGTGTTCTGGAATTTAAAATTACATAAGATGATGCGAAGATGGTGGAATAAAAAGTACAAGACTGTGTAGCAAAGTCGTGGGACGATGCGGAGAAGAAAAGAGAGGAGATCATAAAGAAGTTGTTAGAAGTTAAGGAAACTTTGGCACAAATGCAACTGAATGCAATGCAACAGAAGGAAAAGGCACAACCACAACATATCGTTGAGGAAAAGACAATGCATGCATAGGAGATAGTCCAAATTATAGCGTCAGGAAGTGAGAAATTTTCTATCACTCAGAATATGTTGCAAATGGAAGAGGAGACAATGCAGAAACAACTGAAGGATATTGATCACTTGGAATTGGAATTGGCCAAGGTTCCCACTAAGGCATTGTACAAACTACAAGTTAGCATCACAGAGGAGATCCAATCAAGAGCATGTGCGGATGCGACAAAGTTACAAGTAGATAAGGACATAATGGACACACTGAAGATAACTATCAATGAAGTGAATGTTGAGAAGGATGAAGCAAATAATCACATTGGCCAGATAGAGCAGTGCATAGAATAAGTCTTCAAGTTAATTCTAGACAATGCACAAGAAGGGGCACGTTTACAGACAAAGGAGAAAATTGGGAAGATAATGTGGGCGATGGAAAATTATAAAAGTCTCATAACGGACTTGATGAATCTCTTGAAACCAAGCAAGCTACCAGAAGTTAGATCAAAGAGAGAGAAGGAGGTGGTCGGGCACATGGATATTATGGCACAAAATATCAAGGAAGTTTGCTGAGTTATATGAAAAAAGTGCGCAACTATGGACAAGTGTGCAGGAGGACGAAAATTTTCAGGCGTTGGAATAAAAAGAGGAAGGATTCAACACAATCATGCATGATTTGAAGAAAAATTAGAAGGAAATGAACATACAGGAGAGGCTAAGGAGCACGCAGGAGTTAAAAAAATTACAGGAATAATTGAATAATGTGTAAAGAGAGAATAAGTTTAGGCAGGCTTAGCTAGAGCCATTGCAGGAAGATGCAGATAAGATGTTGATAAAGATGGATACAAATGAGGGACAGATTGAAAACCTTAGGTTGTAGGCTGAGGATATGCTAAAGGAACATATAAATGCACATACTATGGAGTCTGTTGCAGAGAAGAGCGCACAGGTGAAGACTTATGCTGAAGATATTTCAGGTAGATTTCAGGAGTTGGAGAAGTATGTAAGAGATGAAAACACTCCTTGAGTGGCTTGGGATGAGCCACAAGAAAATGTTGGGGGCCTGTTAGAGCATGCTATTTTGGGGAACAACACAACAGTTTTGGAGGATAGTTGGAGCGCATGCCAGGAAATAAGGAAAAGCAGCGTGCCAGGAGGTAGGGAAAGTAGTGCACCAGAAGGTAGGGAAAGTAGCACGAGGAAATTCAAACGAAAGAGAAAGGACAACGTGACGAGGAGCAGTTGAATCGAGGACCAACCGCACGCAGGAGGTTACAATGTGGACAAAACTAATCCACTTAGGGTTAGGGTTTTGGGTCATGATGTAATGGGTTTTTACCCACTTTTAATAGTATAAATACATGTTGTAATAGGTAGATAGGGGATATCTTAGATGATGTTTTTTTATGAGTTTTGATTCATAGATACTAGTTTTGAGAGTTGTGGAGCTATTATTGAGTCAGTTTTGGAGATGAGTCTTTTTTTGAGTTGTAACTGAGGGTTGGGTCACAAGCTATAGAGCTTGATGCAATGTTGGTCAACCTCACATAGAGATATTTCTAATGTAATGCGCACAAAACAGAGACTTGAAGATGAATAATAAAAAATACATAGCATCCTTGATATTGATATTATTTCCCATATTCTTATGCCATTTTTAGAGTTAAAATATCTCTTAGGCTATTTCTTAAATAAGAAGATTACAACTTTGCTATAGGACTAATGTTATGCATTCTTAGGTGCGTCATCTCCTAATAACTACATTTTACTAGGAATTGTAATAAGATACGAACACCTATTTCTACTACTTTGAAGGGAATAACACATCTAACTATAGAATAAACAATAATTAAAAGCAACCGAGGAATTAGTCATAATTTCTTAGTAGAATAGACTTTAAAGGAAGTTTTTTCCAAAATACCCAAAGTTATTTAATGAAAATATATAATGAAAAAAGAGATACAATACTCATACAAGAAAATATAACTTAAATAACATTGCTAAAATATATAATGAAAAAGAGATACGATGTACAAGAAAATATAACTTAAATAACATTTCTCTCGAAATAATTAGATAATTTTAAACCTAAAAAAATATAACTTAAATAGCATTTCTTTCGAAATAATTAGATAATTTTAAACCTAAAAACTAAGTACAATCAACTATACATATAAAGATTTTAGTTAAAAAATATGGAAAGCATGTGTATATATATTAGATATAGTTCAAGATGATTTTAGTTAAAAAATATGGAAAG
>JASDQU011101472.1:30788-44355 GCA_032191745.1 Picea mariana
ATAATGAAAATGCAAGGATTGAACAACAGCTTGATATAAAGACTCTACTATGTATAGATAGAGACAACCCAAGTAGGATATCAAGGAGTAAAACACCCAACCCAAGGTGCAAGGACAATCAAAATGAAAAGATGATGAGAAAGGAACCACCCATAAATTCAACCAAAGGCAGGTTTCCTGTCATTCCACAGACACTTAACAGTCACCACGGAGCCCCAAGAAGACTTAGCAATCATCAAAACCTAACCAACAAAAACCAAACCCAACAATCAAGCAACAAAGGTTGATGTGTGCAATTGTTCAGGGGAAAAGCACGTATGTACACAGCTTGTAGAAGTACAACATGTGTATGTGCGCGACTGTCCAGCAAAAACCCACATATATGTGTCAAAACACAACTAGGCTAAGGAGAAGGCTAAGAAACTCAGAATCGGAGTGAACAGAGGTTGTCAAGCAATCATATGACAAGAAACTCAATATGAACAAGAGCAATCTAAGGAGAAAAACACTCCAAACCACAAAAAAGAAGATTCATTCCCCAGTATGGTCGCCAATTCTGTTATGAGGAAAATCTCTCTATGGCCAGGGGTAAACCAAAACAGACGTAAATGACTGCATAAATCAACTCTAATCTCAAGTATTCTATATAAAAAAATATGCTAACAAGACAAGATAAGAGTCCTACCTTGTCCAGACGTTCGATGAAGTCTATCGTTGAGCACTTGACCCAAAGCAACATACCTGCAACTAGTCCTCAACAACCAAGCAACGCAAGCATATGGTGATAATATATATTGTTAGCACATTCAATAGAATAATCCATCAACATTCATAACAAATATGCCCATGGAATAACAATTCAAATATTTGTGAGATATTAATTGGATGAGAAAAGAGTATTTCTATTAATATATAATCAACAGAAGTGAATGAGTTACAAACTTCTATGTCGGCATGGTTCAGAACCGACAAACTAAGTTCCTTCCAGTTGGGCCTCCACCACTTCAATCCTCCACCAAAGGAAATCTCAAATAAGAGAGACAATGAAGTTCTCAATCCATAAGGGAAGATCTTGGGGGCTGAACAATGTGTTCAGAATCAAAGGACAAAGGGATGCAGACTCAATGTGAAGTGATTAATTTCTCTAGAGTAACTTTGCTCTCAAAGTTGAATTATTTCTCCTCTTTTCCATAGCTCGGATTTGGCCCATTTATAGCCTTCAAGTGGAATTGAAGGTCCAAGTTGGAACGTTTCTAGTATATGGAAGGCCAAGGATCATTGATCTCGTGACGTGACATGGAAACTCGACACCATTTTTTAATTTTGGGTACATTTTCCCGATGTACACAGGATGTAGTGGTGCAACCTGCGTATACGCATATTGTAATATAGGCAGGGCGCGTATATGTGGAAAAATAATGTTTTTACCTCTGCTATTTGCAAAAATGGACTTCAAGTCTGCATAGGGAAATGGAAAAAGGCCCTATGTGCAAGATTGCATGGGGTGAGGAAAATCTTGCTATAACAATGAATATTGCAGCAAGGAGTTTGATGATTATTGTTCATACCATGAGATTCGTAGGGAGAAGAGAATTCCAGGAACACCACAAGAAAATGGTGTGTCAAAAAGGATGAATAGGAAAATCATGGAGCGTGCAAGGAGTGTGAGATGACATGTTGGTTTTCCCTTACAATTATGGGCAGATGTTGTAGATATTGTTGTTTACTTAATAAATAGAGGACCTTCAAGCTCTTTGGATGGTGGAATTCCAAAGGAGGCATGGACAAGTAAAAAGGTAAACTATTATTTTTTGAAGTCTTTCAGTTGTGAAGCATTTGTCCATATTGATAAAGAAAACAGAAAAAAGCTTGAGGAAAAATCCAAGAAGTGTACCTTTATTGGATACAATGTTAATGATTTTGGTTATCGCTTATGGGATTATGAAAATCACAAAAACATTAGGAGTAGATATGTCATATTCAATGAGAAGGTCATGTACAAAGATCAGTTGCAGGGAAAGAAATAGGAAAAAGAAAAAACACAATACATCGTGTTTGATGAGATCACTGAAAAATAAATTCCAAAGGTACCAGAAAATCAAAATGTACAACAACAGGAGAAACATGTACCTCAAACTCTTGTAAGTGTTGTTAGAAGATCTACCAGGTTAATTAGACCCCTTGAACGATACTCTCCTTCATTGTACTATTTATTGTTGATTGATTCTGGTGAACCAGAATGTTATGAAGAGGAAATGCATGTAAACACTAAAAAGAAGTGGGAGCAAGGCATGAAAGAGGAAATGGATTCCCTGGTAAATAACAAGACTTGTGATTTGGTTCAGTTGCCTACAGGAAAAAGAGAATTGCAGAATAAATGGGTTTACAAGTTGAAGGAAGAAGATGGAGGCAAAAAGTGGTACAAGGCTAGACTTGTTGTAAAAGGGTTTGAACAAAAGAAAGGTATAGATTTTGATGAAATATTTTCTCCTATTGTTAAAATGACTTCAATTAGGACTATTTTAAGTCTTGTGGCAGTAGAAGATTTACATCTTGAACAATTATATGTAAAAACTACTTTTCTCCATGGGTATTTGGAGGAAGAGATTTATATGCAATAGCCACGGGGGTATAAGGTCAAATGGAAGGAAAATTGGGTATGCAGGTTTAAGAAGAGCTTGTATGGCCTAAAGCAAGCTCCAAGGCAATGGTATTTGAAATTTGACAGGTTTATGACAGAACACGGTTATAGTAGATGTCATTATGATCAGTGTGTTTATTTTAAAAGGCTAGAAAATGGAAGCTATATTATCTTGCTATTGTATGTAGATGGCATGCGTGTTGCAGGCTCTAATATGCAGGATATAAATGGATCAATAAGAAATTATCTAATTCATTTGCGATGAATGATTTGGGTGTTGCAAAGAAAATCCTTGGTATGAGAATAAAAAGAGACAGGAAAAATCGCAAATTGACATTGTCTCAGGGTGGGTACATAGAGAAGGTGTTGGAGAGGTTTAGAATGCAGAATGGAAAACCAATTAGTACACCTTTGGCCATCCATTTCAAATTAACCAAATAAATGTGTCCCAAGACACATGAGGAGATAGAATATATGTCCAGGGTCCCTTATTCATCAGTGGTTGGCATCTTGATTTATGTGATGGTTTGCACAAGACCAAATATTCCACATGCAATGGGAGTTTTGAGCAGGTATATGAACAATCCAAGTAAAAAACATTGGGAGGAAATAAAGTGGGTTCTCAAGTATTTGAGAGGTACTGCTACTCATGCATTATGTTTTGGAGGTTCAAACACTATTCTACAGGGACATTTTGATTCATATATGGCAGGTGATAAAGATAGCAGGAGGAGCACCATAAGGAATGTTTTTACTATAGGTGGAATAGCATTAAGTTGGATTTCAAAACTGCAAAAGGTTGTTGCACTTTAAACAATAGAGGCAGAGTATGTTGCTGCTACAGAGGATAGTAAAGAGATGATTTGGTTACAGATGTTTATGGAGGAATTGGGAAAGAAGCAAGAGAATAGCAGATTGTACTGTGACAATGAGAGTGCCATTCATCTTGCATAGAACTCAGCCTTTCATTTGAACACTAAGAATATACAACTAAGGTAACATTTCATATGATCCATCTTGGAAGATGGACAATTGAAGTCGGAAAAGATACACACTAGCCAGAATATTGCAGACATGTTAACAAAGGGAGTAGCTAGGGAGAAAATGAGTTCCTGCTCAGTTTCAGTTGGTCTTCAAGCATGAAGGTGGAGATGAGAAATTTTCCAGATCCAAGGTGGAGTATAGTCCAACAAGTACAACATCAGTGGATTTGTTGTGATTAGTCTCCAAGTGGGAGATTTTTGGTTGTGGAGCCTAATTATCTTCCTGTTTCATAGGTATTTGTTTCCAGCCATGTTTATAACCCATGAAGACTGTACACCCCAGAATATTGTACATTCCTCCATGTGGGGGGGTTGCAGGGGGGGATTTCCCCTCCTGCGGGGTCCGGGGGGCACATCTCCCCAACTGGGGGGTCCAAGGACAAGTGGACCCCCGACGGGGGTTTGGGAGCGAAGAGCCCAAAGGAAAACTTGCCTTGTCAATGTATATTTAATTTCATAGTAAATCTGGACCATTCATTATAAGGTGGCAGATCTGATGGTAGAATTTATGTTATGGTTTTTTTCCCTAGAAGGAAACCCTCTTTTATGAGGGAATTGTATTGTGGCTATGTATCATTGTGAATATTGTATTCTGAGAGAGGAGATTGTGAGAGAAAGAAGAGGAAGTTGTAGTGGGTGTGTTGTAGGTTGTATCCCTTCATTTGTTGGATAATAAAAAGGAAGGACCTGGCAATTTCTCTAGTGGACGTATCCCACATTGGGTGAACCATGTATATCTGTGTCTCTATTGTATTGTCTATCTTCTATGTTTTATTTCCACATTTGTCTTATTTTATTGCTCTGTGATCCTATTTTTCTAACACTGTGGACCATAACTATCAGCTCAGAGCTCAGATTTGAGAAAACGAATAGTCATTGGAAAGGTATTGAGGAGTATAAAACACAAGTTCACCCATAATTTTGAATTGAGAAATGAAAATTCTTAGAAATTAATAAAGATATTTATGTAGCAGTAAAACAGTGGAAATTGCAACATGTGGTTGTTGTAACTTTTTTCTTAGAACTCAGATTGAGGCATGGGTACAACCACTGGAAATATGTTTGAGAGAAGAATGCATCTAAGGAATCATATTTTTTATTTGGTGCATTATGTACTCCTTAATTGATGAATAAATAACTTGTATTTTAATGGATGGAATGTTTGATGTTATGCATGTTTCTAACGGTAATTATTACATGCACATTTATTAAAGAGTTAAAGGTACATGAAAGAAACTTTGGTTCTCATATGAGGACTAAAGTTATGGAAGATGCTCAATGATCTTGCAGCCATGAGGAAGAGGTCAGAGGTCTACATGTAATGATGGGGAATGTTGAGACAAAGTCAAATGGAAGAAGGGATAGGCAAGAGAATGTCACTATGAGAATCTTGCATAGGGAAGTGCAGAGATATAGAGATGATAATGAAAGGATTATGAAGGCTCAAGAAGAGATACTTCAGAGATTAAACATGTTGCATAAGAAAGTTAAAAAGGACTCTGGCACTAAGAAAGAAACTAGTGCTAGACAAGTGTTGGCATCAAGATCCCATAAAAAAATGGATGATCATGGAAATGATAGGCAGTCAAGAAGCATGAGCAGGTGTCATCATTCTCCAAAGCAATCCACTAGAAGAAATCATGCAAGTTCAGGGCCAGGGAGAAGCCCAAGTTTGTTTCATGTTCGAAGGAAAAGAAGAAGGCCCAAGGAAGACATCTTGCAAGGTGAACTCGGGAATATTAATCCACCAAATTTCAATGGTGAGCACAGAAAAGGAGAATAAGGTGAGGTTTGGCGATTGGAAATGAAGAAATATTTCCAGCTACATGATTACCCCTCCTGGGTAGAAGCTATAATTGCCACCTACCACTTGCAAGGAAAGGCAACCATGTGATGGGATCAGCTTAAGAAATCTAAGAAACTTGATGAGAAGAGGATATCATGGAGGAAATTCAAAGGATATTTCCAAGAGAAATATTTGTTTGAGCATTACTTTGAAAGAAAGATGAAATAATTCTTTGAAAGCAAGTTGGGAACCATGAAAATGGAGAAATATGAGAAGAGTTTCTTTGAATTGTTGAAGTATGTAGACTTCATCAAAGATGAGAAGGTCAGAATCCAAATGTTTATAAGTGGGTTACCCCCCTTATATGGTGTCAAGATCCAATATGATAACCCCAATACTTTGGAGGAGACCATAAGGAGAGCAAGGAATCTTTATGAGCAAAGAAAAGGAAGGTCAGTTTTCTAAAAGGCTTGGAATGACAAGATGAAAGGGAAAAGCGATCAAAGGAAGAAAGGTTTTAAGCCACCCTTTTTCATAAATAATTCCCAATAAAATTAGCAAGGTAGAGAAGCCCAAAATGAGCACAAGACTACATAATTATTTGGGAAAAGGCCAAGGGAACATCTTGTTCAATGTTGGGGATGTGAGGGAAATATCCTATACAAGGATTTCCCTCACAAAAGCAAAAGAATGAGGATTGTCCACAACCTCCAGAAGGTTGAAGCAATGGAAGACATGGAAGAACGAATGTCAAGGATTTATGTTGCCTTGGAAAACAAGAAAGTTGAATAGCAATCCCCCATCATTTAAGTGGAAGGTAAGATCAATAATGAGCCCATAAAAATTTTGATTGATTCTAGAGCTAGCCATAGTTACATAAATGCTAACATTGTTGAAATATTTCACTTGCAAAGAAGTAAGCATAAGAAACCTTGGTTTGTTCAATTAGCCACAGGAGCTAAGAGAAAGATCAATGAGTTGGTTAAATATTTTCCACTAGACATGAATGGACTCAACACAAAGGTAGATGTAAACATCATACCATTGGGATCATATGACTGTCTAATTGGCCTGGATTGTTTGGAAAAACACCATGTTGTCCTAGATTGTTACAACAAGACAATCGCATGTCTTGATGAAGACTGGAAACAAGGAAAGATTCATGGCATTCCAAGAGTTGTATCTGTTAGATAAATTTCAGTCATGCAGTTAAAGAAGAGTTTTAGGAAGGGATGTTAGATTTTTACAACCCATATGGAAGAGGCAACCAAAGATAAAGTGGCAAGAATTGAAGATCATCCAGTCTTAATGGATTTTGAAGATGTTTTTAGAGAAATTATGGGATTGCAACCGAAGAGAGAGGTTTATTTCTCTATTGATTTGGTGCCAGGAGCTTCCCTAATGTCCAAGAAACCTTATAGAATGGGTACGTCGGAATTGAAATAGCTTCAAATGCAACTTGAAGAGTTGTTAAAGAAGGGGTATATATGCCTGAGTGTGTAATCTTTGGGAGCCCCAGTTATTTTTTTAAAGAAGAAAGATGGAACCTTAAGAATGTGTATTTATTTCAAACAGCTGAATAAGATCACCATAAAGAACAAGTATCCTTTGCCAAGAATTGATGATTTGTTTGATCAGTTGAAAGGTGCAAGAATATTTTCCAAGATTGACTTGAAATTGGGCTATCATCAAGTGAGGATTAAGGAAGAAGACATCAACATTCAGAAGATATGGGAATTATGAACTCACTATAGTGTCATTTTGACTATCAAATTCCCCGACAGTGTTTATGTGTTTGATGAATGGAGTGTTCCAAGAGTACCTATATAAGTTTGTGATTATGTTCCTAAATGATATACACGTCTATTATGAATCAGAAGAGGAACATGAGTAGCATTTAAGAATGGTATTGCAAGTTTTAAGAGAGCATAAATTGTATGCTAAGCTAAGTAAATGAATATTTTATCAAAAGAAGATTCACTACTTGGGGCATATAATTTCAGCAAATGGGATAGAAGTGGATCCTGAAAAGATAGAGGCCATTAGAGGATGGCCAAGGCCAAATAATGTGACCGAGGTTATATCATTCATGGATCTTGTCGGTTATTATCGAAGATTCATAAAAGGGTTTTCAAACATCGCAAGTCCAATCACTTATTTGCAAAAGAAGGGAGTGAAGTTCGAATGGATTTCCAAGTGTGAAGAAAGATTTCAGCAGTTGAAGGAAATATTGACAAGTGCACCAATTTTAAATATTGAAAATACAAATGAAGATTTTTTTGTGTGCACCGATGCATGCAAGGAAGGGCTAGGTGGAGTTCTTAGTCAAAAGGATCATGTGGTATGCTATGAGTCTAGAAAATTAAAAGAGCATGAAATAAATTATGCTACCCGTGATCTAGAGTTAGCAGTGATTATACATGCATTAAAAATGTGGAGGGATTACCTCATGGGGAATAAATTCGAGCTAAGGACAGAACACTGTGGTCTAAAAACTTTGTTTGGACAACCAACACTAAATGATAGGAAAATTAGATGGCTGGAATTTCTAAGTGAGTATGAATTTGAAATTAAGCATATAAAAGGCAAGGAAAATCAAGTGGTTGATGCACTTAGCAGGAGGGTGTTGGACATTTGGTTGTCATTGATGTCAACCTTTGGAGATTGAAGTCAACACTTTGAGAAGTTTTGAATCCCTAGAGATTTGGTTGAGATAGATGGATAGTCAGTTGTCATTGATGGAGTGGTTGATGGAAGCATATGTGTCGGGTGCATTTGATGAAGTCTAGATGTAGAACCGAAGGTATGGTCATGGAACCCATGGTTGATCAAGGAATAATGACATGGAGGAAAGTGTAGATGCAGGTAAGACACTCATATATGGATAGTATGCGTCATTTTTTTCTGGTGATAGGTGGTATGCCACATGGCTCCTTATGGTTGAGGAGATATGGCTTTGTAAAGATTGGAGGACCCTCAAGAATAATCTAGAATCTCCTAGAAGGTCAAAAAAAATTAAATTAATCTAGGAGCCTCTATAAAGTCTTCAAGAAGTTTGTTAGTGTTGGTTGTGGAGCCTGATTATCTTCCTAATTCAGAGATCTTTGTTTTCAGCCGTGTTTATACTCCATGCAGACTTTACACCCCAAAAGAATGTACACTCCTCCACGCGGGGGAGTTTAGGGGGGGTTACCCCCCTTGTGGGGTCTGGTGGCAAGAGAGGGATAGTGTTCCCCATTGGGGGTTTGGGGGGGAAGCCCCCAAAGGAAAAATTTCCTTGTAAATGTATATTATAATTTCATAGTAAATCTGGACCGTTCATTATAGGTCACAAATCTAATGGTAGAAGTTATGTTAGGGTTTTTTTTCCCTAGAAGGAAACCCTATTTTATGAGAGAAATATTTTGCGGCTATGTATCATGGCGAGTATGGTATTCTGAGTGAGGAGAATGTGAGAGAAAGAAGAGAAAGTTACAGCAGGTGTGATGTAGATTGTATCCCTTCATTTGTTGGATAATAATAAAGGAAGGACTTGGAAATTTCTCTAGTGGACGTAGCCCACACTGGGTGAACTACGTATATCTTTGTCTCTATTGTATTGTGTATCTTTTGTGTTTTATTTCCGCATTTGTTTTATTGTATTGCTCCGTTATCTTGTTTTTCTAATAGTTAGTCAAAGTGGTTGCAACAAGAAGTTAATTATGGGTAAAGTAGTTGTAACAAAGAAATTATGAGCTTACTAATTATGGGTAAAGTAGTTGCAACAAGAAAGTACAGGTTGACCCTAAAATTAAGAAAAAGGGTAAAACAATTATGACCCTAAAATGAAGAAAAGTGGTAAAACAGTTATGACCCTAAAATTAGGAAAAAGGGTAAAACAGTTATGACCCAGTGTAAAACAATTATGACCCTAAATTAGGAAAAAAAGGTAAAACAATTATGACCCTAAAATTAAGAAAAAGGGTAAAACAATTATTACCCTAAAATTAGGAAAAAGGGTAAAATAGTTGTAACAAGAAATTAATTAAGGTTAAAGTGGTTAAAAAAAGAAATTAATTAAGGTTAAAGTGGTTGAAAAGTAGTTAAATGGAAGAGTATAAATACACATCAATAGTCTCTCATTCTTACACACAAGTTCATTGAATATCTATCTAGTCAACACTTGATCTATTGAGAATATGAGGTAGAAAGGATGAAGTAAAGTAAAGGGGATGCTTATTCCAGGTTGCAGGAAGGAATGATTATGCAGCAGGGTTGTCATGGGTTATGAGGTATGTCATTGTGTAATTTTTGAGGGTTTTATCTTGGTAATGTTATGGTTCATATTGGTGGCATGGCTTGGTTATATTTTGGAGATTATGGTTTAAGCTTGATGCACATCTTGAGAGTTTTAGTACTTGTTTAGTACATGGTTTATGGAATATCGTGTGGTACATGTGTGAATAATGTCATATGGTACATGTTCGAGGTTGTTTGGTTGAGTTGTATTGTTGAAGATATTGGTACAAGCTGAGGCTACATAACAGTGAGGGTTTGATACATGGTTGATATGATAGTTCATTAGACTTGTTTCATGGATGGTATGGCACATGCTTAAGGCATATCATGGAGGCCCATTTTGGTTTATGGTTGCATATGGTTGAGGTTCATGCTTTGTTGTTTGTTGACGGGCGTTTATGGCACACCGTCAATGAGAAGGGGAGATCTGAACCAAGGTTGTCTATTTAACCCAAGTCGTTTGGAATAATCTACCCTGGCGGGTTTTATGGCTTCATTAGCCAACTAGGATTCTAAAATAACTAAAAGATGTGAACAAATTAAAGGTACAATTCTATCAATTGACACATTGATTAAAATCGCTTAAATAACAATAGTATTATATACAATAGATATATAATATTACAAGGTTTAAGTAAAGCCTTGTGAAAATAATTGATTTCAACTAATGGATCAAAACAAGATGAAAAATAAAATAAAAAATTGTTCTAGTACTATAACTGATAAACTAATAAACAATGAGTGAATAAGATTGAAATGATATAACGAATATGGAAAAAGAATTCAACGTTTAAATGATGCAATCATTATTCATTCGCAAATCAACAAATTAAATAAATAATAAACTAACTAACCTTACATTGATCAGCAGTACTAAGCTAGATTCGTCTCTCTGTATTTGTATAAGCTCCACTTAACCCGTGTCAAGTATAAATCTATGACAAAATCAAGAACGATACTTCCTGAAACAACTCAAAGAAGTATTTTATATTCTGGAACAAGTTTATGATGACAGAAAGACAAATGATTTTATCTCATGTGACTTTAAAATGTCCAATAACTAAAAATGAAAGAAACTCCAACTTTCAGCAAATGGTATTACCATCTACCTAACATTAGATGTAAACTCAAAATGCTTGGATAGACGATCAATCATAGATAACAACGGAACCAAAATATAATGAACCATATAAATGAAAACATAACATGAAAAATTATGTGCAGAACAGACTAAAGCTAGTTCGATACAAATAAAATTTCACATCTAGAAATTACATGATAAAAAAATGAAAACATCGCACAGTCTACAAAAGTACAAAAGTCAAAGAGTAAATTGTATCCCATATAGTTTCAAAAAAATAATTCCATCATNTCATATGGTCCAGGAGGAATCGTCCCTATCACTGGGCAAGTAATGCTATTTAAACAAGTTCCTAATCTGTTCCTCATATCATGCAAGATAGAGACAGATATTCTTTTTTAAAAAATTTACTAAAAACAAAATAACCAAAAGATAATTCTGTTGAAATCTTATAATCCAAAATAGTTACATCATTGAAACATTGTTTTTCAAAAAATGAAATTTACAAGTCCATTATATTCCCAACCTATGCCTCATTCCACTAATTGTTGCACATTGACTTGATGTTCACCTAAAACAAAGAAAACGAAATCTAAATTAGACAATAATGAAATAAATAATTTAAAAGACAAGCTACAGAATCTTCGATTATGTTGTTGGTCTAAATAAAAACAAAATCAAAATGAATTCATTTATTATTCAAACAAAATCCAATCATAAATTACAAGAAAACTATTTACCAATCAGAAATTTGAAAGTTAAACATCAAAGAAATATGAGTTTATAATAGCATTGAAACTGGTGGAATTTTTAATAACCACATTTCCTGATCTCTTGAAACACTTGTTGGATTTATGTGAATTCGATCGAATGCAAGCTTAAAGATCATCGTTTTCCTTTTCAAGAACTGAGTTCTGAGTGATCACTTGATTCAACTATGCCTGTAGGTAAGGAATATCTCGATAGTATCTTTCGATCCAGTCAAAACAACTCTCACAATACATCGATTCTAGATTTGGTAATCGACGAGTCTTATCTGTAGTGGGAGATTTACCATGTTCCATGATCCTTTTGAGATCATACTGAATACCTGAGAAACCTTCTTGTTCCTTTAAAAACGGAGGCAAATTTAACATGAAATCGTATTGTGGTGCATCAACACTGGTATCATCAACAGAAATTTGGTCATCGACATCAATAATAGGGATAGGTTTTTCACGATTGTGATGTCGATTCCTAACCATTCGAAAGGAGTCGGTCAGATATTTTGTTCTTGAAATCAATATCGGGAACCCTCTGTGTTTTAATTATGCCATGTTTCTTGGTTTTAATTTCATTTAAATCAACCACATATTTCCCATGACTAGGAAAAACAAGGACCTTGCCCTTCAAATTGTCCAACACATATTCTAAGGATTTTTTAGGAACAAAATCACACCTCTGGTGTGTTCCTCTGGACGATTTATGAAAATAAAAAGGGGTTTTGGTAAATGACACAAGTTCTTCTTGCAATTCAACATGTAGGTCTCTCAAAGAATGAGTCGATGGGCAAGGCATAGTGGGCTCCTCAAAACGCAGGGGTGAGTCGATTACGATTTCATGTGTGAGAAGAGCGAAACCATTCCTATCCATGAAATCTTGCTAGTTATCCCCAACCTTTGACAGTTGTGAAATGACCAAGATTCGAATCAGACCATGATGAAATAAGATGGACTGTGTATTAAGGTTTTTCCTTTGGTAAAATCTAGCCATTTTTTGAAGGCTTTTAAGCAGGTAAAACTACATGTTTAAACCAAACCCTAAGAAAACCATTAGCAAACGAATATGAAACAGGAAAAATAGTCCATATCATCCCTCACAAGTGACGAATTGCTTGAGTATCAATAGTAAACCATGTCATCGAGGTTTAAACAAAACTATTGGTGTACCTTTGACATCGTAGCACGACCTCCTGGAAACCATTAGCAGGATCCAAGGGATACCTTCAAATTTAAGGTTGTTGAACCAATGATCTCCTTCTCAGGACAATCCCATGGTTGCTACAATCGAATCCTCAATGACTTCCAACTGTCAATCGCCTATCTTGGCCTTAGTACCGTCGAAGGTTTGGGAAAAACCTTGAGCGACCTCGACGTTAAAGCCCTTGAATGATTGTATGAACTTAACCCACCCAAAGGTCACGAGATCATCCACAGCGTCATCGTGGGAGAGCAAGGCCTGTGAGCCATTCGGCTCTATCCTTACCACAGGGGCCATGGTTTTGGTCACAATATACTAGCAGGAGTAGAGAAGTGTTGAAATAATGTAACTACAAAGTGTATTCTTATTATTATTTGATATATTATTCATTGGATCAATCCCCATTGTGGATTGATCATGTCGGCTATTGTAAAAGGACCAAATCCCCTTTTGCGGATTGGTCATAATGTAATTGTAATAGGCAGAAAGAGAATTCGGCCCCAGAATATATTAAAGAAGCCCCTAAATATAATAAAGGTGGTTATAACCACCAAGAAGTAGAAGTCGGCCCTGCTAGTGAAAAGACACTTCCACACGTGCCATACTTGTATAAATAAGGAGGCTAGCGCCTCACTTAGACACACACTCACTTGTTCATTAAGAGACAAGTTTCGAAGTTGCAGTTGGAGAAGAGAGAGAGAGAGAGAAAGGCACATCTTTGGGAGAGGACTTCATGTACTTGTTTGAGTTATCTCTTGGCATTGTATTGGCTATCTATA
>JASDQU011101474.1:0-10749 GCA_032191745.1 Picea mariana
CGCGACCTCATGTTTATCCATTGTGTTAGAGGGGGGTCCCGGATAACTTCCATGAAACTGGACTTAGACACTCCCTACCTCAGACTCTAATGTTTGGTTTTGAGTGGCCTTGAAGAGTTTCCTCTCCAACCTAATTCAAGGCCCTAATCTTGAACTAGTTTGTGAACCCTACAAACATAAAAGTCTAGCAGATTTTAAGATTAGCGTTACTTTTAAAGATTTTTCTTACGTCAAGGGGTATGAAGGTGAAATTGATGATGTGTAAAGACGAAAGCAAAAATGAATGAAAAAAGCTAGAAACAAAAGACTTTTACTAAATGCAAAATTTCAACAACTTTTCACAAAGAAAGATTTCTTTTTCTTTTCAATTTTTCTAAGATTTTATACAGCAAACTTAGAGGAATTTTGCTCGACTACGAGCTACTTATGCTCTAAATGAACTGCAAAAACTTACGAAATAAAATACTTCTCCCTAGCTAATGATGCAGAAACAGACTTTTCAACCAAAGAAGAAAATGAAAAGAGATTTTTTTTTATTTAAGTGCTAGTAAAGCAACAACGGGAAAATACCGACAAGCACAAAACCAAGAAAAACAAATTCTGTCTTAAAGCGCAGATCGCAAAGAATCAGAGTAGAGAATCACACAATGGAAATAAAAAAAACAAAAACAAAGACTCTCACGCTTGTCTAAAAACCAAAAAAAAAAAATTTATTTTCTGTCAAATATTAACTGAGAAAAAATAGGCTAAGGGTAAGATGACCTAACCTACTGACTGTTCAAACCTAGACTCAAACACCTGAGAGGAATACTTCTCATCAAAGGAGGGGATGACTACCCCACCCTGAAAAAAAAGAAGCCTATCAAGCACGCTACGGTCACTAAAACAGCACACGTGAAAACGCGTGCTGAGCAGATACAGGAAGCGTGTACACGCGGGCTGACCTTGTACAGGTCGCATGTATGTCTAAATTCTAAGACAAAAATGAAAACAGGAAGTCCGAACCAGGAAGAGGCCTCTGATATTGATAACCAGGGTCCCTTGAAGGCTTGGATGCTCTTTTTAACAGAAAAGAAAAATAATGCAAGGAATAATAAGGCGAAAAAAAGCAATCTGAGATAGGACTGTGAACCAGCAAGACTCAGATAGGATTCCAGAAAACCCCTTGAGAATGTATAATTCTGACAGGGAAGAGGAGGACTGCCTCTAAAGATCTTTAAACTCCTACATGCTACTTCTATCTCTACATCTAGTGTTCACACGCAGGCTGTAAGAGGATAGGGCGCGGGTACATGCGTGCAGGCCTTCTGCAGGCCGCATGTACCTCTGTGTGTCCTGACAACTACCGTCAAGCAAAAGTCAGGGAAAATTGGTATGAAGAACTAGGCTCCCTGCTAGCTCAGACCTTACAGAAAAATACAGGCAAAGAAAAAAAGAAAACCTAATCTTTAAACTACCCAAAAACTTTAAATAAATCCAGAAACCCTAAAGAGTACTATCCCCATTATGGTCGCCAATTCTGTTGTTGGGAAAAACACCCTACGGACTAGCAAACTAGGGTCAGACTTGCATGCATATTTTGACCGAAAAGAAACTACTTTTTAACCTACCACCCAAGATTTAAACCCCTCTTTCACAATAAATCCATGGAAAAGGATCACCAACCTTATTATCGGCGTTCGATGTAGATCCTTCATTGTGCTTTGACCACTTGCTTACGCTGCTCCTTCCACAGATGACCTGCACTCAAGACAAACAACAACTATGCCTGCATGCTACTTCTATACTCAAGGGTTAGAAATCCAGCATAAATTCATCAAATCATAGGCAATTCATACATTGGGACATGAAAAGTATTCTTTTTATTACTGAAAGTGAACCAACTTACAATAAAGCTGAGACCGGCCACCGCTCCTTGAACCTGATCCTGGGCTCCTCTTCTTCTGTCCTTCAACTGCTTTTCATTAAATATCCTTTGGCATGAGGAAAGGCTAAAGGGTTTGGACAATGGATTACGTAAATGGGTAGAGTTTCTTCGCTATATTTTTTCCTCTTCCAAATGGTACCCCTACCCCTTCTTTTATAGGCTAGAAGGAGCTAGGGTTTTGGACGAACCCTCGTCCATGCATGGTTGGGAGTTTCAGTTAACTGACCCATAGCTTTTTGTTCCATTGGCAACTTTCCTTTTTTCGTTCTTTGTTAGGTACACGCGGGTTGTAGTGAGTCAGCCAGTGTACACACGCATGCAGTAATGGATTAGGGCACGTGGGCCTTGACACAAGAGGATTTCCAAAGAGTTGTTCAGCAGAGTTTTGGCAAAGAAGGGATATGAGTTGGCCTGATGCCAGGTAAGCATGTGTGGTGAAATTTAGGGTTATAACACTCATATCCTAGCTCTGAGCTAAAATTTATGGTCTAGAGAAGTTTTGAATGATTTGTTTTCAATTTATCTATATATGCTACAAGTGTCTTATTTCTCTTTATGCACATTTTTACATACCCAGATTCCAAATTTGGCTCTATGAGTATCTTCTATGGTTCATAATGTTTCCATATACTTCTCCTAATCCCTAAATGTACTTTTAAGCATGGGTTTATGCCGTTTGGAAGTGATCTAGTGCTAAAATTTTACCCTTACTGTTTCGGCTATAACTTTCTTATACGAGTTATATTTTGCGATTGAAGTAGCTCATTGGATATCTCTCTATGAGTTATTTTATTTGACATCCAAAGAAAGCGTGTGCCTTGGTCTAATCTATTCTTGTGGGTTTTGATTGGATAAAAACACTGTTTAGGGCCTCAAAATCACCCCGCAAGTTAATGACCTTCAAAAATATGAAAAAAAATCATAATTTTTCATATAAAATTGATTGATTTAATTTTATAACAACACTTGAAATCTAAGTCATTGATCTCAAATCGGGTGAGATTTCATCCATTGATCCAAGCTCCATCGACGATCGATGATCGACCAATTCCTTTGGATGTGCACAACAGATTCCCAAAATTGTCAACCCCATCATCGACCATCGACCCATTCTCTTGGCAATCAATTCGTAACACAATGCTAACCAAACTGACTTGACCATCCATCGTCCAACGTTGATGATTTTAGTTATAGAATGAAACTCCTCCCTAATTTGGTCGACGCCCAACCATCGACCATTGACCATTCCTATTGGATGATGTGGCATTGTTGATGGGGCATGACATGTGGATGTTGATGTGGCATGACATGTCATCCCGAGGTGTCAACTTGGATAATGTGGCATGACACATGGATGATGACATGGAATGACATGTCATCACCTTCTTTCCTTCATCGAATATTGACCATTTCCCTTGGACGGCCCAAACACCTTGTCGATTTTACTGATGCCTGACCATCAACAACTTATCTTGTTTAATTGAAACACTTTTCTGAATCGGCTGACACTCGACCATTGACCATAGAAAATTTCTCTCGGCGACTAAAAACACTTCGTCGAATCTAATCAACCTAACCGTCGGTCGTCAAAAATTTCCTTTGGCCAACTTAAGTGCTTAAATTTTTTTGACTAAACTCCCAATGAATTTGTACCATTGATATCTCATTGAAAATTATCTCGGTCATTGATTCACCAAACTTTGTCCAACTCTTCAAATGCTTGAAAATCAACCCATCGATCGTCAGAGATATATTTTGGATGAACCAAACTCTTTTCCAATATGTTCGACCTGACCATCGATCGTCGATGATTTCTCTTAGAAAATTTCCAATACTTAGAATTTTTTTACTAAATCCCCAAGGAATTTGGACTGTCACTCTTAAAGCCATGATGATATTGACCATCAATTGGTTCCAACTCCCAAACGATCGAAACTAATCTAGATCATCGATATGCTTCATTTTCCCAACCACTAAAAATAAATATGAGTCGTTGATTTTCTCAACCTTCCAAACGATTGAAACCTTATAAATTTTTAAATTAATCATGATGAATCTTGACCATTGAATGCAAGATCTAGCATGATCTCATTTGTCGATTCTCTAAACTCTTTGTAACTCTATAAAAACCATTTAATCATTAAATATGACCATTCCAAGTTGAATTAAACTCTACAAACTACAAATTCATGCCCCATATCATCTCTTCGACTGCCCTGGGAATTTAAAACTCGAAATATGCCCATGAAAATGGGTATTTCACTTTCATTCCTTTGTTTTTCCCCAATTTCACATACACCAAAATCTGCAATACCTAATTTCACACTCTAGTTCTTGGCGTATATGGGTCTAGTGTTTGAACCATATTCTATGATACCATATGTAACATCCCCTAGCCGAGTTGAGGAACATTATGATGAAAAATACTCATAAATTAAATTTTTGTCAAGTAAATTAAAATGATGTAACTTATCATCTATGAATTACATACACATTTAACTATTTTTTGTTGTCATTATTCAAATGTATCTACCACACGTAAAAATGATAGGAATCCAGTTTAACAATTAAGCACATCCACATATACATTATTCCCAAATACATAGAGTTCATGCACATCAATTTAACTCATAAATACAACACATAAACAAATAAAACAATTATATTTCAAAATAGTTGTGCAACCAGTTTCTTGGGATAGATGTTCCACCCAACCATGGACTTATTGTTCCAAATATCAACAAAATTTCACCCTCGTGCTAGGGATAGCAATCCACAAAAGAGGGTGGCCTCTCACTATCTGCTCATAGTTTATAAAACCCATAACCCACTAATATTATCGTACAATTATCCCAATTTTCCACCAGCTCTCTTCCTCTCAATTGCCAACCCAAGGAATGTACCCCTTCATTGATCTCAGTCCCTCAGGAATCCCATTCATTTATCGGGGTGTCTATGTCACAAGTAACCATGAATCTCTTAGTTCAGAAACTCAAGGGAACTCACTACTAGGAAAACTAGTAGCATTTGATCAACAAAAAACACATGTTGTTACAGTGAAACTCACATAGGAGTTCACTATTCAGGCATGAAAACATGGTTCTTCACTATTCAACTCCAAAATGTACACTCCAACATGCTTTAGAATTTTCCCTCTATGGATGCTCCAACTCCAAGCTCTCTTTCTTTCTCTCTACTTGTTGTTCATGCAAAAACATTAACTGTCTAAAAATTTTGTAACATCCCATACAAATTTCCTCTCCTTTGGCTCGCTTTCTTGACTCACACACTTTCCCAAGATGATCATACTCAGCCCCCATGCTCCTAATAACTATGGGATGTGACTTCTCACACCCACCCTCTTACATGCATTCAATCATGGGCTTTGGGGACACTCGATCAAAAAATAGAGTTTAATACATAGTCATAATAAAATTCAGGAAACTAGGTGGAATTAATAGACATGGGTATTTCCCCCTTGGACCCTCTCTTAAACATTTTCCTAGACCCTCCCCTCTCTTGTGGATTAATTCAACCCCCATCTTTGTCCATGTCCCCTTAGGAGTTGGAATCACATTATATTATTAATTCATAAATACAATTCACATATACATCACTTTGGCCGTAGCTACACATATATCTACATAAGCATTAATTAAATTGGGGATTATATCGGGGACATTACATTACCTATTTTCCAACAAGAGTCTACAACAAGGGTGTATTGTGAGTCCATTTCAATTTTTTTTATTTCAAATATATTTATTTTTTGTTTGTAATGATCGTTATTAGTAGAAAAAGGGTTTAAACATTAAATTCCAATTTTTTTATTAAATCAATTTAAATGTGAGAATTTTTAGTACAAATATGTGAAAATATTTTCATAATAAAAATCTAAATTTGAAATAATGACAAATTAAATTTAGTAACTTAATTATGATAATATAGTTGAGATTGAGTATATTTAGTATGATACTTACTATGAATTATATTAAAACTATATGATTATTAAAAAAATTATTATTGTGTTGTTCTACAACCCAATATATGGGGGAGATGTTCATGTCACTTAACGCATTAAAATAATAATAAAAATTAAAATAAAAAATTAACAATAATAATAAACAAAATTATATATATATATATATATATATTACAGATGTTATTCATACAATATACTAGATTTAGGATTCTCGATAATTGATATATCTAAAGGGTGGGTATTGCTCCCCTTTTCCCACTAGCAGTCCACCCTAGTTACGTGTAGGTCACCAATTCAATCTCTGGTTGATTCTAAAAAATGGTACAATCTTACAAAGTTGAGACGTTTGGTTGTGGTTTCTTTAAGTTGAAGAGACTATAATGAAGTCCATGCATGGTTGTGGACATTATTCATGTTGGGACTAAAGTATTTCCAAGATTAAATCCTAGGGTAAATTATTGATAATCAACATAATGCATAGCTCGCGAGAGCTAATATTTAACACGAGGAATGAAATATTTAGTATAAAGAGGAATTCAATATTTAGTATGAAGATAAACTAATGTTAATGTGTGCAATTAATTGTTGTAATGAATGGTTATTTAAGATTAAAAGTCACCCTGAATTTTTACTTGCATTCATTAATGGAAATGTGAGAGTTTATATTCTTTCTTTATAAAACTATTTACTACAACATTTTTAATCAATCACACATTAATTTAACATATAAAGTGGTGTGAATCATGAATATTCATTTATATAGTCTGTTATCACATGCTAATTTGCATTAATTTTTCCAAAGCATCTTTTCCTTGTGCTATCTTTCCACTCAGATTTTAAAAAAAATTCTCCAGCTCCATCTAGCTCCCATCACCTAAATTCGTCACTCGATTGATCATCCAAAATAGTCATGTCTTTCATGAGTAAAAAATTGGCAAATATCCCAAACCTATATCTATCCTTAATGCTTATCTAAATCCCTTGGTCCCATCACTTCATTCATTTTTACCATTATTATCATATTCCCATTGAAAATTAAAAATATTCCTTTTATTAAGCTTAAGCACCCTTATCATATCCACAAATCCATATGATAAGCCTCATATGCCCAAAGTCTTTAGAAAATGGAAAAAGGGTTTATTATTATTAATATAAATATTTTTATATTAAAATATTTATATTAGTATTTAATCCAATATTTAATTTATGACCTCGCGTCAAATCATGGGCACGAAACTCAATTTTTAACATTGAAAAGTCAAAGGGTGGATGGAGGGTGCATATACATTTTGGTGGTTGAAAGTAAACGGAGGTTAATTTTGGAAAGCGGGCCAAAATTTAACCCGTGGTTTTTGGTCGAGGAGACGTGTTCTTACGTGATGCATTTCGGGGGTAAAAGTGGTGTGGGTTAAAACCACTCCTCCCATGCCCAAAATACTATGGAAAACATTTAATATATGATTGGTTTTGTGATGCATTTCAGGGGTAAAATGAGACGAACAAAGTTCGCTCACACAAGAGTTATCCAAAATACTTGGAATATAACAAAGTAATCCATGTAGGACTGTAAATAATATATAAAATATGAATAGATAAGATATAAGATAAGATATTAAGATATAAGATATTTACAAATGAGAATGAGGGATCGTTAATATACCCATGCAGGGGTGCCCTTAACCAATAGTCATGTCCTTTGAGACATGACCTTTCATTATTAATAATTATTATTATTTATTAATTAATTATTATGTCATGAATATCTATTTATGTATATTTAAGTTCATAACATTGCCTTCCCCTTAAAAATGCTTTGTCCTCAAATCATACTTTATGGAAGACTTATCTCTTGCGCTAGCTTGTAATTATTGTCGCTTGATTCTTGATTATCGAGTTAGTAATCGTTGAGGACTTGAGACGATAGGATTTTCTAAGCGTTGAGAAGAACTTTCGCATTGTAAAGGAGTCTGCCCATCCTAATTCGATCTTTTGCAAGGGGAGTTTATAGGGTTCTTGGAAAGAACTTGATGTATTTCAACTCCCATGATAACTTCTATTTTGAGCATCACTTGTAGCTGAAGTAATATTCTTTGACATACTGGTCATTTGTTTCTGTTGATACAAGGATTGGCTAAAGTATCATTTTTTGTGATTAGGATGTTGATAAGGCATCCTTGCAACTTGATCCTTACTTCATATACTTATAGCTTTTTGTTGATTAACTTTTGGAATTGAATTTTCTTCATGGCCCTGGATTGTTTCTTCTTTGACATTTGAAGACCTCTTTACATCAATTGGATTCACATCCTTTTGAGTTGTAAGGTTGATTGGTTCTATATTAATTCCTTTATCCAGAATTGAGACTTTTACATCTAATGATTTCTTTAGTTCCATAGGTTCAGTCATTGTCTCTTTATCAATTATTGATGTTTTGTGATCTAACTCTTCTTGTAAAGACTTCGTATCATGTTTAAGCCTTTTGATTTGCATTAGTAAATCTTGATTATGTCGTTTTAATCGTAAAAGTTCTTCTTTATCTTCTGACTTGTCATCTTTATTTTTTTATTCTAGATTCTCCCTTCTTTCATCCTTTAAGATTTTAATTTGTTCTAGCAACTTCTGATTAAGGTTCCTTAGGCAGGAGCTTTCTTCCTCTTTTTCGGTTAATTTCTCTTTGAGACCTTGATTTTCTTGTTCAATTTTTTGAAAACACTGCTTCTTCTCCTTGGATTTCATGATTTTTGCAAGTAGTTTCTTATTATGATTTCTTATGTGAGAAATCTCTTCGTCTTTTTCAATGATGTTTTTGTCACATTCTTCTTGTCGATCTTGCAACTTTTGTATTGACTTCTGGTTATCTAGAAGGATCACTTCTGATATGTCCTTCAGGTCTTCTGATGATGGAGCTTCTGAAATTGACTTCATTGTAGCATCCTGTAATGTGAATTTCTTCTTCTTATAAGAAAATGTTAAAAAATGTCTCCTTGTGTTGAAAATAAAAGTACCTAATGTATCTACCCAAGTTGACCCTAGAATTATATCAACATTGTCTTGATAGATTGATACCACATTGAATTTATCTTTGAATTTGTAATCGCCCATAGATAGTTGTAGGTTCTTAATGTCATATTTCTCATCGGAAAGACATGTGTCATTTTTAATTATATATGGTTCTAAAACCATTAATTGGTTTGCCAAGTCAATGTTAATGTGATTTTTCCTAGTGGTCGGGCAAATAGCGATGTTGATATTCTTTCCCTGAATAATCCCATTAACTTTTAATAAGGGATCCACATATTTTTTATAAGTGGGGGGGAATCTTCCTTGTTTTCCACCACAAAGCTCCATTTTATATAAATCTATGTTTGAACTTTGAAATATATATTAATTTTCTTCACTTTGTGAATATAAGTTTCTTCTTTCCTTTAAAAAACACCCTTATAAATTTTCTTCAATGATTTTTTTGAAACAAAAGTTTCCCTTCACTCCTATTTTTTAAGGTATCTACTTTTATAATTTTCTAATTTTTTTTTTTAACACAATGATCTTATCTCTCTTCCCTTTTATAATGATTTTAGAATATATATACTAATCCGTGCATGTAATGGTGTCCCTTCACCCTTCAAAATGTTTTATGACCCTTTTCACTTCCTTTAAGTACTTTACAATTATAATGATTTTGGTTCTTCTTCTTTTTTTCCTTATATTTGTGATCTTTTAACTTTTTATATTTCTTCTTACTTTTTATATCTCTTCTTGAAATCTTCCAATAATATTTTAATAATACCCTTTAGAGAATATATATAATTTTCTTTACCTTTTTTTATAATCTTTTTTATTTTTTGAAAACTTGAAATAGGCCTTTTATTTATTTATTAATTAGTTGGTGAAGGTCCCACTAGAAAGCTTTTTATAACTTTTTTAACTTTTTGGAAACTTGGAATAGCCCCCCCCCTTTTTTTAACAATTAATTGGTGAAGGTCCCACTTTAATACTTCGTAGTGCCTTAACCTCCACTTAATTTTTTTTTCCTTTTTCTTCTAATATTACATTTATAATACTTTGAATTGATTATTATAATATTTTTAATTGATAACTTTATAACTTTTTCTTAAAAGTCACCTTTTCAATGGATATGAATAATGTTAACTTCTATTAATATTACAATTTCCTTTGATCTTAATTAAATTTGGAGTCACACGACCACACGGATGGGCACGATCTTAGATTTTTATCACTGTACAAAATATGTACGGCAGTTGCATACTTAATTAAATTGGGAGCCACACGACCGTATAGATGGGCACGATCTTAGAGTTTTATCACTGTACAGAATATGTATGGCAGTTGTAGACTACAACAGACTGTAAGTGGTACCATGGCATGGTACGGTGTTGGATGATGAAGCCATACAGAAACAATACAGTGGATTAACAGCTGCAAGTACGGTTGAGCAGGCTAATGAAAGTACAGTGGATTAAATTATTTGATGATTGGGCAATGTACGGACACAAATTAAATTGTACGGACACGATTCCTCACCCAGATTATCACCCGATGTGCAGAATGTTAACCCGATATATGGTGATTGTTGTAATTAATGTGTTGTTGGTATGATAGTATAACCTAGAATTAAATTGTGGCTGTACAAATTTGTGACTGGGCAGATCGGTATGGACAACAATTTTAATTTCGTGGTTTTTTTTTTTCACAGCGGATTAATTTCTTCCTTCAATTTCTTTGGCAGTGGAATGATTATTTTTTAAACAGTGATTTCTGATTTTTTTATTTTATTTTGTAGCAGATTAGTTTCTTTAAATGGCCAAAGGCCAGGTTTTGG
>JASDQU011101474.1:10849-26403 GCA_032191745.1 Picea mariana
GTGTATTCCACTCATTCATTGTATCACAATGATCATCATTGATTAGCTCATTGGAGTAGCGTGAATATGTTTTCTCATTCTTCCATATTGAATCTCTCGTCCTTTCTTGATAAGTTTTGTTTGTACTTGCTTTAGCTAGATCTCATGTGTAGGTTTCAATGAAACATTTACATGGCATCATAGAAACACTACTTGGAGCAAGCCAAAAAAGCCATAGAATAAGGAAAATCAAATTTTCGGTGAGCAAAATCCGTATAACAAATAGGGGTCATACCCAGTATAGTAGTTGCGTGTGACTGATCGCTCCCAATACACTAGCAAAGTGAGACCACTAGGGAATGGTCACTTTGTGTCTTAAGGAAATAATCAGTGGGAGAGATGGATACGACACTTATTCTTTAGTCAAACTTGGTGGTAATACTCACACCATACAATTATTTTGATTGGAGTCCCAAGGATGAATTCTAACTTACAAGGAAAGGACTACACAATTTGACGATGGGGACAAAAATAAAACCTACATCAGCAATGGAGAAGAGCATATGGGCGAACCGAAAGGATTAGGCCACAAGAATTCTTCTTGAATTGATTTCATATTATTTATGGTTTCATGTTGTCGCATGCAAGACTCCAAATGCGATCTCAGCCACCTTGGAAAGCCTCTTTGGAAAGAAGGATGAGATGAGAGGGCATATGCTTGAGCTAGAGTTGAATACCTTGGATCCTAAAGGTTTTGATAATTTGCAGGATTTATTTACCAAGTTTAAATATTTGATATTGAGATTGGCATCTTGTGGTATTGATAATTCTACACAAGAAGACCAACTTATTCTAACAATCTTAGCGAAGCTAGGACCAGAATATGATATCTATGTCTCCACTTTCTATTATGGAAGATATCTCATGGGAACAAATTGGAATATTTCTACCATGGATCAACTCATTGACTCTCTCACACATGAGCAGGAAAAACTCATTTAGATGGGCCTAATCAAGGATCCCAAAGCACATGCACTCACCATGCATGATGGAAAAATATCATCGAAATAGAAAGGAAAGGGGAAATATTCCAAATCCTTGAATGATTCTTTAGGTTCCAATGACTCTTCAAATTCCAAGAATAATAAGGGAAAGAAGTGTATTTATTGCAATAAATCGAATCATGAACAATTTGCATGCATGAAGAATCAAATTCATCTTATGGCACAGGTACTTCAGCAGAATAGACTTGGAAAATTTATTCCATAAGGAGTCAAGAAGCAGAAGGAAGAATATCATGCTCCTAAGAAAGGTAATCATCATGCTCTTATTGTAATTAATTCCTCATCTGATTCATGGATTATATATTCTAGCGCATCACATCATATGGTAGCGAAAGAGGAAGTTTTTACTTCTTTGATTTCATGCTCAAGAAACCCTATTTTCATGGGAGGTGATACTCTAGTAGCAGTAGCAGGAGAGGGAAGAGTGGAACTCCATAATGAACTTTTTGATAATGTTTTACATGTTCCAAAGCTTTATATGAATCTTCTCTCAGTTTATTAGATCACTCAGAAAGGTAAAAATGTTGAATTTACATTAGATTCAGTTTATGTTATGACATGCGTGATGTTGGGCCCTTCGTTTTTGGTTAGAAGTTGCACAAGGAGGACTTCAGTCCCAATGTTGTTCAAACATGAGTTGCACAAGCTACAAAAGAGTTGGACAATGGAGCAAGCAAAGAAACAGAAAATAGTTGTGAAAAGAGATAGTGCAACACCAGCGAGGCAAAAGTAGTTACAACAAAACAAGAACAAGAAAGAATGTGGAGCCTAAATCCATAATATCCCACTCAGCCTATATATGAGATGCATATTATTGTAAAAGGGTTGGTTGTTATTGTTGGGTATGGCTGGGTGTAGTTGCTTGTTTTGTAGGGTTTTGTCATAGATGGTATAGAGGGATCAAACAGACTAAAGATTTTGTGATCATAATGTGTATATGAATTTGGAGAAAAGGGTAGATAGATCTATGTGACATGATTCCAGAGCCAGAAGCTTGTAACAAAGTACTGATTTGTATCTCTGAGATTTTATCTAAGAAGCTATGTTGATAATATATATGGAAGGACCTAAAATTTTGAAATTAATGTGTCATTTTGTGTGTATTCTTATGAATTGTCTCCTTACAGTACTTCTTTATGCTTGATAAATATAAATATATTGAATCTGTTTACAAATGCTTCTACAACTTGAGTGTCTTTATTTCCATTTATGAATGAGTTCAGATCGATTCTTTGGTTAGTTTGTCTTGCGCAAGATCATGGTGAATCTTGAAGATTCTGCAAACCCACCTAAGTATTCTCTTTTCACTTCCCTATATTTTTTTCTTGGTTACACTTCGGGTCAGACTTCTTCTCTTCAGAGGAGATGAAAATTCCAATGCTCTAGACTAATCGGTGCCTTTTGCTGGTAACCTAAGAAGGATCCTGGTCTGATTAATTATGTGCCAACAAAATGGTTTTTTTGTCGGGGCCTACATTAAAAGGGAACCTGTAGGGAGAATGATTTCACAGATTCACAGATCTGATATTCCCCAATGGTGGGAGAGAAATTGTGATGCCTTCATATGGAAAGAAGCGGAGCTGAGAGGAAAATATGTGAAAGATACACGAGAGGTAGTCTTTTACTTAGAAATATTGAGTGACCAATACAAGATATTTTGGGTTAAGTTCCTGGAAGAACTTTTCCACTTGATATATAGGCTCCAAGAAGCTTCAGAATTCCAGGAATGAGTCAAGAATACCTGAGTTTGGGAAACAGAAAATATTGCAACACTTCATCGGTTGCATCGTCCAGTAATGCAAGAGATCGATTTCTGGGTCAATACAACATTAGAAGGGTACAATATCAATTTTGCAGCTGAGAATCACCAATTTTTTCATGGGAAGAAGTGGATTTCAAGAAAGACATAAGGGGAAGACTGTTGAGAGAAATCCCCATGTGGATTAAGGTTTTCTTTATGGAAGAGGGGATGCTGACTATGTCCCCAACTTAGATGGTAGTGTAAACACCCTTTCTTGGGTTGGGGTGGATTCATGGCCTGAGAGAGGGGAGAGGGTTCTTTGACAAACAAGGGAGCAGCAAGAAATGGACTCAAGATACAAGTGAGCCTTGAAAATACTCACCATAGTCGAGAAGTGGTGGCACGGTAAGATAAAGAAAGCAGTAAAATAGTTTGAGAAGTTGTGGAAAGAAGTAGGACTAGAAGAAGTTGAGGAAGGACAGATGGAAGAGTTGCAAAACATGAGAAGACAGGAAAGATTATCCAGTTGAATATTAAATTAGAGAGAAGCGCAGTGAGAAAGAAGTCCCCAAGAGGGTGGACAAGGAGAAGAATGTGTAGAAGCAAGGGAAAATGAAGCCAGCATGGATCTTGAAGAAGAAAGAGAAGATTAATCCTCGATGCCAGGCAAGATCAGGAATCTAGCTGAATATATTGCTCCAGAGGATGAGAACGAGAACCCCTAGATCAAATAAAACCACCCTAAAGCCAGTGGCACCAGCCCCGAATCACCCATACCCAAAGTGTCTTATATACAAGTGGTAAATTCTATACTACCTTCTGATGCTATCATGTTCCATTACATTATGTCAGTCAAACACAACCAGGAAGCACGAATACTGGGAGGATATTGGGATCCCCTGGTAGATCACAACCAAGACCATTAGGGTTTATCTTGGTAGGATCAGTAAGATCAACAATGGTTGGTAACATGGGAGGTTCAATTGCTTGATACCCAGAATTATAGGGTAAGGGAGATGAGTATTTTGAGCAACATTGGTTCTTATGTGAAGCAATCTGGAGGTCCAGAGGGACTCTGGATGTGAATAAATTGGTTGAGTTCCAAAATACTTTGAGAGGTTGTTCTCTCAAATGGTACATGAATTCCATTGAACCAGGTGTACTAGGAGTGCAAGGTCAAGCATTCACACTTGACCAGGTATGAACAAAGTTCATAGTGGATTTTAAGCTACCTTAGTCAGAACAACAAGTTTTGTCTGAGTTACACGAAATTCAGCAAAAGGAAGGTGAATCAGCCTAGGAATATATCCAAAAGTTTGAAGATGTTATAGGGAGGTTAGCGCATCTGATCCATGAATAACATCAAAGAGAATGTTATATCCAAGGATTGATACCTCTGACACAAATTTCGTTAACGCAACAATGGATAGACACTTTGACAGATGCCTTGGAATAATCAATGAATACTGAATCCATGGTAGGATATCTGGGGAGCCTGAGAGTGACCACATGCCCAAAAGATGCAAATTTGGCACAACTACAAGGGAAAATATCAGCGCTTACATAGAAGATTCAAGAATTGACGATACCTAGACCAAGACGACTGCAAGTCTGGTATACAAGATGTTACAAAGAAGGAAATATGGTGAACAAATGTCCACGGATGAGGACAATGGGACCTCCTCAGAATCCAATGGGACCCTCACAAATACCCACGAGAGGATTTGTGCAAGTATCCATGAATTTACCATTCCATACCCCAACCCCATATCATGTTTTTCTAGGTAATCAAGTAGCGCCATCAGTTGCGTATTGTGATATTTTTTGAATCCATGGGCATGGGCCAAGACAGTGCCCCATTATTCAAAAGTATTTGATGGTAAAGAATACTATGCATTGTTAGTTCTATTCATCTACCACACATCCTACGAATCAGTGTAGATCGATGTATGCACTTGCGGACAGACTAGATCAAACATCATTCAGGGTGAATGAAACCCCTCAAGGATCGAGAAGAGGTTGAGGAGGTGGAGCTGGAGGAGAATTCATAGGAGTAAGAATCGAGGGAAGAGGACCAATTAGATGCTACAAATGTGATGAGTAATGCCACATGGCTAGAGATTGTCCTCATCCAAGGCGGCCATTTAGAAAATTTAATACAAATTATGTATTGCTTGGATTATCCTGATCTAAAAATTATATGCAACTATTGAATACAGAATCGCTTCTACAAATATTCTTTTGGAATTTAAAACAAGATCACCAATTGAAATATCAAGAAGAAAGATCAATCACACATAACACTGATGTTTTTACCAAGAAATCATAAAGCTAAAAACCCCACTATAATATATTATGTATATATCATGGATCATGAAACAATATGATATAAAACTCTAATCCAAGAGCTCTCAGTACAATATAAAATCGTCTCACACTGTCATACAAAAATTGACAAATTCATGTGCCAATTTACTGCTTCCAGACACCCTGCCTCCTCTGTGCAATCCCTACTAATGGAAATCCCTACAATGAATGAATTCCTCTTTCCTAGGATGTGCATTCCTCATGGTCACATCCACTGTGTGTGTGGTTGCATGAGTGCACTCACTAATGTCACAATTGATAGTCAAATTGTCCCTTTCACCTGTTATCTCAACTGGGTCTCCACTAGGTCTGACATGCATGTAGTTAACAGTGGTAAATCTTCAGTTTCATGTGAGATCACTGATTGTGAATTAATTAATAATTAATTCACTAATCTCTCACTAGTGTAAGTTTAGTTACAACTAGTACAATTGAGATTAACTCACTTAACTGAGTTAAACTACTTCACAACTCACATAACTACACATCCAACTCTGTTAAAACTTTGAATCACTTAGTTACAACTAATTCGACTTTCATGTTCCACCATTCAACCTTTGAACGCGAATTTCCTATAGCTAACTGATTTTCCACTTCAGTTAACTATTTCCAAGTGCTCATTGAGAATAGACTAATATTTATCATCCAACTATTATTAAGGGATAATAATAGTCGACATACATCTATAAATAGAATTTGCTCACCATCTATAAATAGACATCATCTATAAATAGAATTTTCTCATCATCTAAAAATAGACTTCCACCTAAAAATAGTCTAAGGCCCCTTCCTAGTGTAGCTGCATAATTTTCACTAGGATATTCTTATTGAATCTCAACAAGAAAGGGATTATCCTTCACCCCGATCCTGTCTCTATGGTATTTGAATTTTCTCCTAGTGAGTGCCTTCGTCAGAATGTCTACATCTTGATCTTTCATAGGAATGTACTGAAGCAACATGATATTTCGCTGCACACAATATCTGATATGATGATACCGGATATCTATATGCTTAGATCTATCATGAAACACAGAATTAATCGAGAGTTTAATGGAACTCTAATTATCACAATGAATCATTTTCGGATCTAAATGAGAACCAAGCAAGCCAACAAAGATATTTCTCATCCATATATCCTCACATGCATCTTGACTCACTACTATGTATTCTTCTTCCGTTGAACTAAGTGCCACAGATCTATGCTTCCTACTGTACCAAGAAATAGTTGTAGATCTGATACTAAAGATCCCCCCTGATGTTCTCTTTCTTTCTATTGGGTTGCTCGCCCAATCTACATCTATGAAGCCATGAAACTTCACCTCATTTGTCTATTTGTACCATAATCCATACTCAGATGTACCCCTTAGGTATCTTAGGACATGCTTACCCACCTTCCAAAAGAGCTTGGTAGGCTTAACCATCGCTTGACTCAGTTGGTTAACCGCATAGCAAATGTTTGGTCTTGTGTTCACTAGATACATTAGCGAACCCACTAACTGTCGATAGATAGTAGCATCCACTACCTCTCTAGAAGTAGCATCCTCTTTCTTCTAGTTTCCTCGAAGAGGAGTATCCATGGGTTTGCATCCCTCCATGTGAAACTTACCCAATATGTCCCTTGAATACTTGCCTTGACCATCTCGTTGCCATATTTCCAATCCAAGGAAATAATGAAGGAGGCCCATATCCTTCATCTCGAACTCCTTTGCAAGGTCCCCCTTGCATGAGTGTATCAGTGGCTCATCACCAGTCAGTATTAAATCATCAACATAAATAACAATGATTAAAATCTTACCCTTGTAGATCCATCTCGAACCTACCACTGATTTGTCAACCGATCTTGGGACAATTTCCCATGCACTGTTTTTTGACAATGGAGTCATACTCCTCCACCATTGCATCAACCCAAGTGGGATCCTACACTGCTTCCTGAAAGGAAGATGGTTCAGTCACAATAAATTTTCTCATAAGAGCCACGTATCTAGTAAATCAATCAGGAGATTGACTCTGTCTGCGCTGTGAAGTAGGGGCTCCTACATTCTGTGCAACATCTAGTCTCAATCTATCAACTTTCATGGTGCACTTTCTGCCATTTCTGATGGATGGCTCTACATGAGTGGATTCCTCCACTCCATGAACCTCTTCATGTGGTTGATCCACATCTTGAGACTCATATTTGGGAACAAGCAGTTCCTCCTCTGCATGCAAGTCTATCTCCCTCTCAAGAGACAACCATATGGATTTCCCCTCATCGAATTTTATATCCCATCACATAATAGTCATCTTACTGTTATGAAAATAAACACGATAATTATGGGTTTTTTCTGTGTACCCCACAAATATCCCAACTTCATCATTCGGCTCCAGCTTCTTCCTAGCGTTCTTGGTCACATGCACATAAACAAATGAGCCAAAAATCTTAAAATGAAAAACATCAGGTTTCTTACCAGTGAAAGATTCATCAGGTGTACTCATGCCAAGTACTCTATGAGGACAATGATTTTTCACATAAACCGCAGTGGTGTATGATTCCTCCCACAAATGCATTGGTAGGCCCTGATCATGCAACATCACTCGTGTTGCACCCACGATCGTTATGTTCTTCCTCTCCGTGACCCCATTTTCTTGTGGGTTATGAGGCGCTATGAGTTCTCTTCGAATTCCTTCTTTGTTGCAGAAGTATTTGAATTCGTTAGAGATGTATTCTCCACCATTATCACTCCTCAGAGCCTTCACTTGCTTCCCTGACTCTTTCTCCACCAATGCTTTAAACTCATAGAACTTCGAGAATGTTTGATCCTTCTTCTTCATGAAGAAGATCCAACATTTACGAGAAAATTCATCAACAAAAATAACATAATACTTATGTTTTGTTGTTGAAGCAACCAAGAATGGTGCACACACGTCTGTGTGAATTCTCTCTAGGATCACCGAATCACGGTTCTTCTTTTCATGAAACATGGAATTTACATACTTCCCCATGGTGCAACCCTTGCACTGATCTAACTGAGCAAGTGTTCCCATTGGAAGTACAGTAGATATTTGCTGCATGATTTTCAAGGCTCCATGATCAATATGGCGCAATCGCATGTGCCATAATTTGCCCTCATCCTAGCTCACAACTTTTTCTGCCTTGACCATCATGGTAGTGCAGCCATCTACCCTCAGCTTGTAGATATTCTTAACTCTAATCCCTATCTTATTGACTTGACCTGTTGTTTTATGTTGCAAAAAATATTTTCCATCGTTGAAAACAACATCATAGCCTCTTTCCTCCAACATTGCGACTGAGACCAAGTTTTTCTTCAGACCTGGAACATGCATAACATATTTCAATTGAAATGGTTTAACTAAATCCCTCTGAAAGGTAATGGTACCAATTCCAGTCGCACTGTATCATCCATTATCTCCCATCTCAATATGCATTTTGAGATCTTTCTCCTCCAAGTCACTGAAAATATCCTTATCTCTCGTCATGTGGAAGGAAGCACCACTACCCAAATACCACACCGATCCCAATGCACTTGACGCCATGCATGCGATCAAGGAGAATTCAAGTTCAAATTGTGAGGCAAGGGCCTCACCGGCTGTAGTTCCAACATCCTTCTTTTTCTTCTTCTTCTGTGGACAGTTAGTAGCGAGATGCCCATTTTTGTGATAGTGAAAACACTTCACTTTGGACAAATCCAACTTCTTGCCTTTAGACTCAGATTTTGAATGCAATTTCTTCCCATTCCCTTTCCTTTTCTTGGAAACCAAAGAACAATCCTCTTCATCATCATGCTTTGATGAATATCCATCTCTAGTGTTCCGATTGAACTCCTCCTACACCAAATCTGACCATAGTCCTTCCCAATCTGGAAATTTTTCCCTTCCATTGATAGAGTATTGATAACTGTGCCAATTATTAGAAAGTCCTAGGAGATCCAAGATCACCAAATCATCATCAATGACTTTTATTCCCACACTCTCCATCTCATCCTGACATTGGACAAACTTCATGAGATATTTTGGAATGGAGTCTCCCTTCTCCATCTTGATCTTCCTGAGATTATCTTTGAGCACTAATTTCCTATGGTCATTGTTGTTTTGGAATAGATATGTCAAAGACTTCCAAATTTCATATGGTGTGGCTTTCCCATGGAGGTTTGAGACAATGTGTTCTCATACTCCCTCCAACAGAATCCTTCTCGCCTTTGCCACTTTCCTTTTCCATGCATCAAGATTTGCAGCGTCTGCAACATCTGGCTTAGGAACATCTTTGTCAATGAATTCCTTCAAGCCATTATCTTTGAGTACTACCTCCATCCTGTCCTTCCAAGAAATGTAGTTCAAGATTCCCTCAAGTGCATACTCTAACCTCAAGCCATTGAAATCCATTTCGATATTGAATCAATTGTAGCACCAAGAAAGTCTTTCTGCAAATTCGAATTCTATCCAATCACAAACTCAACTTCTGCAATCTTCTGCACTCTGATACCATGTAGAAATTTTAATACAAATTATGTCTTTCCTGGATTCTCCTGATCTACTAGTTATATCCCACTATTAAATACAGAATCTCTTATACAAATATTCTTGCGGAATTTAAAACACGATCGCCCATTGTAATATCAAGAAGAAAGATCAATCACACAAAACATAAATGTTTTTACTGGGAAAGCATAAAGCTAAAAATCCCACTATCATATATTATGTATATATCATGGATCATGAAACAATATCATACAAAACTCTAATCCAAGAGCTCTCAGTACAATATACAATCGACTCACACATTCATGTGCCAATTTACTGCTTCCAGACAACTTGCCTCCTCTGTGCAATCCCAGCTAATGGAAATACCTGCAATAAATGAATTCCTCTTGCCTAGGCTGTGCATTCCTCATGGGCACATCCATTGTGTGTGTGGTTGCATGAGTGCACTCACTAATTTCACAATTGATAGTCAAACTGTCCCTTTCACCTGTTATCTCAACTGGGTCTCCACTGGATCTGACATGCATAAAGTTAACAGTGGTAAATCTTCAGTTGCATGTGATATCACTGATTGTGAATTAATTAATATTTAATTCACTGATCTCTCACTAGTGTAAGTTCAGTTACAACTAGTACAATTGATCTTAACTCACTTAACTGAGTTAAACTACTTCACAACTCACATAACTACAAATCCAACTCTGTTACAACTTCGAATCACTTAGTTACAAATAATTCAACTTGCATGTCCCACCAGTCAACGTTTGAACTTGAATTTCCTATAGATAACTAATTTTCCACTTCAATTAACTATTTCCAAGTGCTCATTGAGAATAAACTAATATTTATTGTCCAACTATTATTAAAGGATAATAATAGTCTACATACATCTATAAATAGAATTCGATCACCATCTATAAATAGAATTTTCTCATCATCTAAAAATAGACTTCCACCTAAAAATAGCCTAAGGCTCCATCCTAGTGTAGGTGCATAATTTTCACTAGGATCTTCTTGTTGAATCTCAACAGGTCATGGTGCTCTCACTACAAAACCAATGGGTACGCAACTGAAGACTACCCAGAACTAATTGCAAAATGGGAAGATCAGGTACATCAACATGGAACTAATCTAATAAATTCATAGATAAAGAGAGTTATGAGAGGACAAATTCCCAACCTTAATATTGTTACTTGAGGAGGGGAAAAGACTGGAGCAGATGCTGATAATTTACCTCAGATCAAGAAAGAAGTGCCTAAGGAGGACAAGTATGATGCCCTAAAACAAAAGTTATTCTTTAAAACCGCCATAGAAGTATTTCAAAATATCCCTGGCCCTGAGACGCAATAGAAACCTCCTCAACCTATTGTTTAGCCTAAGATCGTGCAAGTCCCTGCTTCACCCCCTACACCTAGAAACCCTGTAGTCCTGATGAGACAACCTGAGGAGTCACAAAATGTAGTTGACCTTTGGTTTCATTTATTTTCTGTTATTCTTGGGAATGACCAATTGACTGAAAATTTGCACAATGCATTGTACCTATTCCTAGGAACTGAAGAATCTCCATAAATAAGAATAAGGACTAATCTTCCTGGGAACAATACTTAGAGAGTGCAGAGAAGGAAAGTACGAACTGGAAAAGAGTTTAGATTAACATCCCAACTAGATGAGTTTGAGATTAAGGATATTATATTAGATATAGGATATGGTGTTAATATACTACATAAAAAGACTTGGGAAGCTTTAGGAAAACCCCGGTTGACATATTCCCCAATCCAGCTAAGAATGGCCAATCAGTATTGTATTTTTCCAATAGGAAGACTGGAGAATGTGGAAATAGATGTTGTGGGAATGAATATTGTAGCTGATTTTGAGGTGATCGAAATCATGGGGGATAAGGACCATTATCCTGCACTACTAGGTATTGATTAGGCTTACGACAAATATGTGGTGATTGACCTAAATAAAGACACTATGACATTTTAGGCAGACAGAATAAAATTAGTTCAACCCTTGGATCTGTATATAGGCCCTCGATACATGGAGCCAACAGACAACAATATGGAGGGAGAAGACTTAGATCAGTTGTACATTGTAACAACAAGAACAAGATAAGATTACATAAATCCTATTGTTGATGGATCAGTAAGTTGGAGGAGCATACAATCAGTGGACGAAGATTCAGAACTGACATTTGTCAGTTGGCAGCAAGGTTTATATGAATGATTTTCAAGAATATGTGCAACTGTCAGAGAAACTAGATGGGTTGGAGCCAACGTCAAAGAACACCCAATATATGATGGTACCTCAGAACTTGATAGTTTTCTGGTTAGTATGGAATAAAATATAGTGGAGGAGAAAAGGATCTTAGCGTTGGATTTAACCCTCCAGGACACCCCTGCCATATGGTGGACTAATCACAAAGCCTTAGTTGAGAACTAGGACAATGTGAAGCAAGCTATCCCATATAGATTTCAAGATAAGGAGGAGCTAGAATCAGAGATGCAGAGAGATTTCCAGGTTGCACAATTGTTCAATGAACAATCTGATACTAAAGCCCATATTGAACAATGCGTGAGATAGTGGAAAGTTGTGGGAATTCCATCTCGCTTATGGGTTAAAGTATCTCCCCATTCACTAGGTCCAATTCTGAAATCTTGGGACATGCATGAAGAAACCAAAAGACAGACCAATGACTGGAAAACGTTGGCAGATCAATTTTGCAAGGACTTCTCATTTACAAGTAAGTACCCTAAGCTTAAAGTAGTCCTGCAAAGAATTAAATAATTCCTTTTTACAGATATTGGTGAATGGAAATCATACCTAGTGGTATGTGCAAAGCATAGCCAATAATTTCAGTCTAACCTTCACCTAGAATCATACAAGAGACCTATAGAATGCTATAAGATTGAGCAGGATTTGGAAAGCCCAGGTGATTTATAAGATTTGAGAAACTTAGCCATTAAGGAAACAGAAGGAAGCAAAGAAAACCAGAACATTATACCCAGCCAAACTGATGGTTCTTATAATTATCCATTGAAGTTATGTAAAAACAATATAGGGACCACATATCAACCTAAGATAGCTATGGTAGGAGATTACTAGGATGAGAAAACTAGCCAATAAATACATATCATGTTGCGAGAGTATGAGGACTTGTTCCCAAAGACATTTTCAAAGCTAAAAGGGATTAAAGGAGCTATGAGAGAGAAGAAAATTGAACTAAAACTAGGATCAAATCCTGTAAGGCATAGATCATATCGCCTTAACCCCAAAGTGAAAGAGAAGGTTAAGAGGGAAATAGATAAGATGTTGGAGGCTGGACTCATTTTTGCAGTGGAAGAAGCAGAATGGGTTAGCCCAATAGTCATCCAAAGCAAGAAAGGAACATAAGACATTAGGGTCTATGTAGACTACCGAAGCCTTAATTATGCTTGTGTGCATGACCCTTTCCCAACACCTTTTACTGATGAGGTGTTAGAACATGTTGCGGGGAAAGAATATTACTCATTTACATATGGATTTTTGGGGTATCACAAAATAAGGATTGTTGAAGAAGACAAAAATAAGACCACATTCATAACAGAATGGGAGTCATTTGCATATAATGTGATGTCATTCGGCCTAAAGAATTCCTCTGCATTTTTTTCTCGGATTGTAATAACAACTTTTCGAGAATTTATTCACAAGTTTATAGAAGTTTATATGGTTCATTGGAAAATATACAGTCTGCTCAAGGAACATGTAGCGCTACTACATTTGATGTTTGATAGATGTAGAGAATTGCAGATATCATTGAACCTCAGAAAGTGTATCTTTTGTGTGCCACATGGAAATATTTTAGGCCACATAGTATGCCGAGAAGGAGTACTGGTAGACCCAGCCAAAGTTGTGTTTATTGTGAACATGCATCCACCTACGAGCACTAAGTAGTTGCGCTCCATGTTGGGGCACATAGGGTACTATCGCAGGTTTATTAGAATATATGAAAACATTACTACACCTCTGGAAAATATACTAAAGAAGTCTGTAGTGTTCTAATGGACCCCAAAGTGTGATAAAGCATTCAACATCCTGAAGGAAAATCTTAGCACATCACCTATTCTGATATTTTCAAACTGGGAAAACGAATTTCATGTGCACATAGATGCATCATGTATTTCCCTAGGAGCCATATTAGCACAACCAAGAGATGGAGCCATGGATCATCCTATATGTTTTGCTAGCAGGAAGTTGTCGCAAGATGAGCGCAACTATACAACCACAGAAAGGGAGGGTTTAGCTATGATTTACACTCTACAAAAGTTTAGTCATTACTTTTTAGGCTCCCATTTTAATTTTTTTACTGATCATTATGCGTTAAAATATCTAGTTAACAAACTTGTTCTAGAAGGAAGAATTTGTCGATGGTTGTTACTGTTTCAGGAATTTTCATTTGAAGTGATCATTAAACCTGGAAGATGCAATGCAGGGCCTGATCACTTGTTGATATTATAATCAAGAGAAAGTGGCAGAGGAGTAGATGATCACCTCCCAGATGCAGACATGTTCTAGGTTGAGTCCATACCACAATACCTGGATAACATAGTAGTCTTCTTAAGTATAGGGACCTACCCAGAAACGTACTCCGCAAATTAGAAACGTCATATGGTGGTTAGAGCAACGGACTATCAATTGATTGCGGGGGAAATGTATAATTTGGGCCTAGATAGTATCCTTAGGAGATGTGTCTTAGATCATGAAAGACAAGACATACTATGGAAGTGCCACAGTGGAGTTGTGGGAGGTCATGTTAGAGGAAAGGCCAGTCCTAGAAAGTACTCCAAGCTAGGCTACGGTGGGCCATGCTCTTCAAGGATGCAAAGGCATATGCTAGATCTTGCAACATTTGTCAAAGAGTGTGTAAACCATTGCGACGAGATGAATTGCCTCTTCAGCCAGTTTGAGATCTACAAGAATTTGAGAAATGGACAGTTGACTTCATTAGGCAGATCAACCCCACAACTAATAATTCAAAGGCTAAGTATATTATTACCGCAATTGATTACCTTACACATTGGGAAGAGGTAGCAATTGTTCAAGATTGTTCGACCGATATTGTCACTCGGTTTGGATGTCCTAGCAGTCTGACCAGTGATCAAGGTGGTCATTTTATTAGTAGTACAATAGCAAATCTTACTACAGATTTCTTGATCCAACATCATAAAAGTAGCCACTACCATCCACAAGCCAATGGAATAGCGAAGGTGTTTAACAAGATTCTGGAGAGAGGATTAACGAAGGTTTGTTGCGCAAACAAGGAGGATTGGAATGACAGAGTCCCAACATTTTTATGGGCTTACAAGACAACCTCAAAGAAACTCTACATGTATACTCCATTTTAGATAGTTTATGGGAAAGAGGTTGTGGTACCTGTAGAATTCATTACCCTGAGTTTATATACTGCAAAGATTACACACATGTCATAGGATTAATCAGTTGTGCAGAGGCTCATGGAATTGAAATAAATTGAAGAGACCAGGTTTTTAGCAGACTTCCATCAATTAGTTGAGAAAGTAAGGCATAAATCTTGGCATGATAGGCACATTAATACCAAATCATTTGCGCAAGGAGATAAGGTCCTACTTTATGACATTCGGTACCAGAAACATCCAATCAAGTTGTGTATGCATTCGTTGGGACCATTTATAGTTGTGGAGATATGACCTTCAAGAGAAATCAGACTCACGCAAATGGATGGCATACTCCGGCTAGGATGGGTGAATGGTGCTCACCTGAAACCCTATATGTCTCAGAATTGAGCTAAAGAACTATTTCTCTAGTCCAAAGGAGCATGTATAGTAGTTAGATTTGAGATTTTGCAATTTTTTTGAATTCAGTTAATAAAGTTGAAGAGTGCATTGTTGCGCTGTGACATGTATTTC